>PVKA01009223.1:0-50454 GCA_004027165.1 Ctenomys sociabilis | reverse complement strand
CGGTTTGGCAAAAAAACGTGGCCCGAGAGCGGAGTAGGTCACGCCGGCCGGCCGGGCAGCTGCCCGCCACCCTGAGGATAAAGTCCGAGCGTCCAGCGACACAGCTAGCACTTTCCCCACAAAGTTCCCTGCAGCTCACTCTCCGGACGCCCACGATGAAGCGCCGCAGCTGCAGCCCGCGGTGCGAGGGCCTGCGCAGCAGGCGCTTTCTCTCTGCATTCGGCTCACGGCAGTGTGCACTTGGGCTTCCACAACCTCTCTGAAAACTTCTTACGAGCAGAGAGGGCCTGTGTTTCCTGGCTCTGTGTGTCGACACAGGGCTTGGCTTCCAACGGGCAGGGGAGGCATTCAGTGCATTAATTTTCGGCTAAGAAACATACGCACGTGGCAGCAGAGTTTAGATGTCCAGAACGGTTCCAACGCTAATAATTGTGCAGTTCTGACAGTTCCTTTACAGATCGTACTGTTGTGGGAGGCCCAGAGTGTGCATACGTGTCCCACTGGGGTGCACGCGACAGAGGCGAGTGGGCGCCTGCCTCCTGTTTTCTGTCGCAGGTGAACTACATGATTGCCATGAACTGCTTCAGCACCTGCCTCACCATCATGGGCATGGTTTTCCTGTCGGCGGAGCTCTGCATAGCCATCCTCAGGATTCAAACATCTATTTGGCAAATTGTGAGTAGCAGATTCCTGTGACAGTGTCATCGCAATACTAGAACTGTGGGAAGTTCTTTGGTGAGCGGTATAGTGATTGGAGTGTTAGGAAAGTCACAAGGGGGGTTTCGGTATCTGCCCTGACCACCAAAGGGGTGCAAACTGCAAGTTATATCCCTAAGCCTGGGACCACCCAAAATCTCAGTGATCAAATGCAACGCATTATGAGTGCTAATACAGGTGTTCTGAGCTGGCGAGTATTCCACTCACTCCCGGATCCACTTGGTTGCTATGTTAGAGTGATACCTCAGTTGTCAAAAGCAGTTCAGTCCGAATTCGTGTTCAAACCCGAAAAAGTTTAAGAACTGAGCAATTTTTCCCATGAGTCGTAATGGACAACCACACACATGGTTCTGAGCCCAAAAATTACACTTGTACATTCATCTTCTGGGACTTTAACAGATTTTTCATTGATCTCTTTCTTCAACTGTATCATGGCTCTCAGTTGTCCCTTAGCTTTGCTGCTGGTGTCACTTTCTTTGAAGCCAAGGGCATGGCATTTGATGTAAACAAGATACAAAACAAAGCACGAAGGCACATGCCCATCGCTCTAGCACAACACTCTGCATGGGAAGGGTACCTGGACCGGAGCAGCACCCCTGCATGTCCAGGCGGCCCTGAGGAAGCACTTGCCCACCTGTGTCAGTCTGACCATCGGGTCAAGTAGCATGGGAAGCCATGGGTGCCGAGCAAGCATTTTCCAACTTCCCTGTTTGCGAAGTTCAAGCTCAGAGACTTTCGACAACCGTGCATCACTATCACTGTTCGCAGGCCGGCAGCTCATTCACTCGGGGGACCTGCAGCTCGAAAAGCCAGTTCTCCAAAGGCCTTATGCATCAAGTATATTTTAGCAAACTGAATGTTCAAGTAAGGAAGTGACATCCCTACATACCTGTAATGCCTGGGGATTTACAATCACATGACTATAGTGGTCTACAGAGGGAATAAAGCTGAATACAGCACACACATACAACTGAGAAAGCATGTGTACTCAGTTCTACACGTGTGCGACTGCATGGAAGGTTCGTGCCATCTGCTTGACGTCTGTTGGTGGTGTGTGTAAGACCGTTCCATGGAACTTGTGTCCATTCTTCAGAGTCTGTGTGTGTCTGTGTTTCTGTCTGGTGGGACCATGTGTGTGCGTGTGCGTGTGCGCATGTGTGTGTGTGTGTGTGTGTGTGTGTGTGTGATCTGCGTGGGTCTGCTGGTGTAGAGATAAGGCAGGCAGGAAGAAGTTACTACCACTCAAGCTGCACAGGGAGGAAGACATGGAGGCCAAAGTCTTGTCACAGGCTCCTGTCGCTGCTTTAGCTCACCCACCCGGAGTCTCACTGCTCCACCTCTGATATGACCCACCAAACAACTTTCATGAAGTGATCCTAGTGGGTGTTGTCTGCTTTTTTTTAATTGTTTAAAAAAAATTTATTCATTTTAATGAGAAAAAGAAGATAAAATAGCAATGAAACAGTTTGAAAAGAGGACAGTTACAAGAATTAATGCATAGCATATTGTTGTCTTCATAGTAGTTATTCGAAGGCCAAGATGCAGACATAAATGCCTAAGCAATATTAGTACAAACCTTTCTTCTCAATGAACTAAGAGAAAGTAGCTGTGTATCTGTCCTATCTTCTATTGTTGTCTGCTTTGAAGTCCCTCGTGTAATTAAGAAAGTTCTGCTTGGAATTGGGGAGATAGCTTAGGAATCTAAGTGCCCGCCTGGCAAGTGCAAGGACCCAAGTTCGATCCCTCATACCACATGCCATGCTGGCTCCAGAACCCTGGGAGCACCGTGCCGGCCATAGAAACTGGGCCTGGTGGCACACACCTATAATCTCAGCACTGGGGAGGCTGAGACAGGATCACTACAAGTCCAAGCTGTGTAGCCAGACCCTGTGCCAAATAAATAAATTTTTTAAACATTAAAAAGACAGCTCTGTTTACATTGCCATCTAAGATTCTTGGAGTCTCAGCAACCTTGGCACTGCTGACACCCAGTACCCTAGGCCTACACACACTGCTTAAAGAAAGAGAAGTTTATTTTGGCTTGTGTTTCAGCTCATGTTGGTCAGCAGCAAAGGAAGAGTATGGCGGACAGGACTGGGGGAGGAAAGGGTGCTCCCCTCGTGGCAGCCGGCAGCAGCGAGCGGCAGAGCAGGGAGCTGCACCTTGTAGGCCCTGCCCAGCGGCCAGCCTCCCACCAGGAGGCTCTGCGATAAGGTGCCCTGCTCCAGTCCCCTTCTGGAAGCCCTGCCCGTGACCCCCTCGGGCTCTTGGGGCACCCCTGGGCAGAAACTGCAGCCCTGCTTACTGTGGTTAGTTAGCTAACTCTCAGCATGTATTGCTCTGTTTTTCCAGATGTTTTTCATTTCTGTATAGTTTTGAAGACTTTTCACAGCGACTTATATTGCTAATAGAGAAGCAAGCCCAGAAAGGTGAAGCTACTTGCTCAAGGTCACGGGTCTACTCACCCGTGGCATGACTGGTGAAGGGTCTGGGCCAACCCTCTATGTCATTTCACCTCTAAAATG
Source organism: Ctenomys sociabilis (assembly GCA_004027165.1). Taxonomy (NCBI): domain Eukaryota; kingdom Metazoa; phylum Chordata; class Mammalia; order Rodentia; family Ctenomyidae; genus Ctenomys; species Ctenomys sociabilis. Next base: position 47,212 of record PVKA01009223.1, on the reverse strand, counting down.
AGCCTTAACACCGTCCACTCCCTGGCACATCAAGGGGCCACTTTATTGCCACATAAAGAATCCTGGTATTGTTTGACCTCCTGATCAGTTCCTTCAAGTGATATCTTACATAAGCACAAACATAACATTTTAATATTATATCTGTATGACAATAGTAGCTCATTTTACTGAATAGCTATTCAATTATAGTTTTAGCTCTTGCATTTTCTACTTCATCTCTCTAACTACTGGTGCTCCTATTAGCAAGAGTTCTAGGATCTTCCTCTTAAGCCCTTTCCTTTTAGTTCCTATCAAGATATTTAAGAAAACTAAGAGCCAAAAGTGCAATATTGACCCCAAACCCACACTCGATAGAATCCTGGAATCCATAAGCATTTCCAAGATTTGGCTCTGCCATGTTGGGCAATGGCACCACTACTGAACATTGGTCTGTGTAGCCCAGGACACTCTTGTTAAAAAAGTGCATTGCGTACTGAGAAAAGTTGGGACACCAACATTATAGATTCTGTACCTGGCCTCAACCTGGCTACCTGGTGAGGCTGGGGTCTCTTGGACTTAAAGCACAACTAGCCAGGAGCTAACAAAGCAGGAGCACACAGCCCCAGGACACAGACCCCAGGAGCATCCAGCCCCAGAACATGAACCCCAGGAGCACCCAGCCACAGGACACGGACCCCAGGAGCGCCCAGTTTCATGACACAGACCCCACTAGCATCCCCCAGGAACATCCAGCCCTAGGACAGGCCCCCAAGATCACCCAGCCCCAGGGCATGGACCCCAGGAGCACCCAGCCCCAGGACACGGACCCCAGGAGCACCCAGCCCCAGGGCACGGACCTGAGGAAAGTCCACCTTTCAAATTCAAGCCTGTTCTTCCCTCACTGTGAGTTCTTCTTTAGGATCCTTTGTTAAATAACAAGGCTAGCTTTGTAGACTTCCTCATTCAATAAGTTCCATAACTCCAAACCCCAAGAATCATTCCATTCTATTTTCTCCAGCATTTCATTAGCCTCAGTGAAAATTTACTGATGTCTTCCACAACAACAGGAAAATACAATTCGCGATCCTCATTCTCAGTAATCTTTACCAGTTTAACCCCATTCTTAATAATTATCCCTTATCATCACTATAATCCAAAGCACATTGAAATGTAATTCAGTGGTAAATCACTTGCCTGCCTGGGCAGCCCCCAGCGTTTGATCTGCAGCACAAAAAAAAAAAAAAGCAAAATATTTAGTTGTTGAAGGTAGAAAATATACTGAATAATTCCTCTACTATTTTTATTCTTGCAATTCTGCAATACAAGATCTGTACAGGGATAAAATTTACTCTTTCTTTTTGGATGCAGCGAAGTGCCAAGATGCTCTCTGAATACCTGCTCCTGTTCAGCATCGTGCAGCTGATTGTGGTCATCCTGGGGCTTAGGTGGGCCTGGCAAGCCAGAAAGCAGGCGTGAGTACGCAGTGACTCCCTCCCCCATGAGGAGCAGGGGCTCTTGGTCCTCTCCTCGGGAGTCCTGGGCGGAGAGCTAACGCTGGGATATGAAGTAACAAGCAGCACGTTATCGCCAGGCAGAGAACCTGCTCGGTGCAGCGCTTGGGTAGGCCCCAGGTTCACTGCCCAGCATTGTGGAGAAAAGGGGCATGGCACTGTACGCAGCTTGACGGTAGATAGCGGGAGACCCTGTGCTCTGCCTGTTGAGCACTAAATGGGTGTCTGTGAGTGAAACCAAATATCCTGCCCTATGTAAAATGCTTTGTATTTACAGGATTTTTTGCCTCTACTTGTGTCATATTTTTTTAATTTTAAAGGGAATAAAAAACTTTTTTAAAACAGTACAGACTTTCAAAACAAGGTGATAGGAAATTAACAATGATTGTTGCATTTTGCATATTGTTATCATTAACTAGTTGTTCAGATTATCAGATATAGGCATGCAGAAATGATTAGGCAATTCCCATACCCTCATGAGTGAATAAGGTAAAGGATACTAGTGTATGTTTTTTGTTCATACCTATTCAATTCAACAGCTAATTCCCTAGGGAAAAAAAAAATGTATAGAGGTTGCGATCAGGCCCAGGAATATGGGAATGCTGAAGTTAATCCTCAGAATTTCGGAGAACAACTTGAATGTCAAAGTACAGGAACTTCAGTTTCCTCAGAAGCCAAGACTTTGGAGGAAATGTGTGGTTAGAAAGATGATAAAAGCCTTTCTCAGAAGCTACTGTTTTAGTTCCACCACACTGACTCCTTTAAGACTAAAGGGAACCCTTAGTTCCAGTGGAGCTACTCATTACTGAGTCTAAGCCCCCTGGTGAGGGGCATGTCCACCCTCTACCTGTGCCAAGAAGGGATCTGAGGCCAGCAGGAGGCGGGTGTGGCTTATCCTTGCTTTCTAGATCAGAAATACAGGGAGGTTTAGGGAGCTACAAACCTCTCCCCATTTTGGGCATCATTCCTAGACTCACAAGTTTGACCAGGTTTGTCACCTATATTCTTAGATGGCTGTTCTCCCCCTTGACTCTCCCAAGTTTATCTCCTCAGGGGGCATGCCAGATGCACACTCACACCTTAGCTAACCACACCTACATGAGTACAGCAATCCTGGTACTACATTTCTGACCCAGACCTTTCCCCTGAGCCCCTAGCTTGTATTTGAAACTTCTCACAGTGACTTTGATCCAGTTGATCCCAACAAACCTCAAACAAAATACAACTACAACCAAACTAATCATCTCCCCCCACACCATTTCTGCATCTCTTTTCTGATATCCTTTATCACAGAGCTGAGAAATACCCCCAAACAGAAATACTCTGGCAATTTTTTATATTAATTTTATTGAGAAAGAAGTAGCAATGAGACCGTTTCAAAACAGGTTAGTATGACAGTTACAATACTTAATACATTGCATATTGTTGTCTTTGTAGTGGTTATTCATAGTAAAGATGCAGACATGATATCTTGTCTAAACACCATAGTTCAAAACTTTCTTCTCACTGAAGTAAGAGAAAGTAGCTGTATATCTATCCTATTTTGTATATACAGATATATATTTTTTCACTGTAAAAAGGTCCTTCATTTATGTCCCCCTTTTTTGTTTACTTTTGTCAAAGATGAGTATTCCACTGTCACATATATATGGTAGGTGCATGAATTCCATAAAGTAATCCAATATAGTCTATAAGAGTAGTGGATTATCCGTATGACTGGCAATGTCAGAAGTTGTTGACTTGAGTCTTTTACAACTCAGCATATTAATATAGCTTTACTTTTTTATACCTTGTTTTTATATTTTTCTGCTGGATGGATAAGACGAAGATAAAGCAAGACCTGTACAACAAGGTATGTAACTTTTGTATCTGACAAGGTCAACCAGATCCCCTCAAGATTTATCCTGTAACCCTGTACCACACTTTGTAGATCCTTTGCCAGTGTCAGCCTTGTGGATGAGTCATGGCCATTGCTTGACCAATTTGCTCTCTGTGGAAGCCTGAGAGAATGTTTTCTCTCCATGTGACTCTCCTTAGGTACACTACATCATTAATCACTTTCCTCTGTGGCCCCATAATCTCCTTGATCAGAAAATTTGGGAAACCACTGAGTTATTGGGTGTTATAGTACAGGTTCCTGAGTCCTCACTGACCTTGAAGGGCTAGGGCCAAAATGTTGGCTGTCCTTGTAAACATTGGCAATTTTTTTATATAACCCACTAAATATATTTTATTTCTTGCTTCCCTTTCTCTCTCTCCCATGATTAAAGTTCAGACAAGCAGCACAGTATAAGAACCCAGATCCTAGTGCTGCGGTGATTGCCATACAGTTGCACTGCCAGCCCATCTCCCAGCGCTCACCAACATAAACGCTGCACAAGCTGCATCAGTCAGTTCCCACACCTTCATTTAAACATCCCTTGTTTAGGTAACCAACCTAAATTGCCAATAAGTTTGTCAAAATAATATCTATTTTGAATGATAAAATGGAGGAAAAAGGTAGAAGAAATAATCAGATACATTTTTTTCCTGGATATCCCACTTTCTCTCAATGCATAGAGGCTTTATTACTACAAAAGCAATTTCCTTTTAAAAACATGTGAGTTAATGGGCCAGCCAGATAGCTCAGCAGATTAAAGTACCTGCTTAGGGGCCAGGGAGATGGCTCAGTAGAATAAGCGCTTCGCTGGCAAGCACAAGGGCCTGAGTTCAATCCCTGGTTCCGCAAAAAAAATAAAATAAAATAAAAAATAGAGTACCTGCTTAGGCAGACACAGAGACCAGGGTTCAATTCCTGGCATGCAGTGCTGGCCCCAACCCCAGGGCCCACTGAGACACTGATTGAGCCCGGACATGGTAGTGCACGCCTGTAATCCCAGTGCTTGGAGGCTAAAAACAGGAGGATCACTATCAGTCCCACCTGTGTAGTGAGACCCTGTCGACCCTACACTAAACACAAAAATGAATGAATAAAATTTAAAAAAAACATATGAGTTAGATGTCTAGTCACTCTAAAGAAATTAGAGTATTTAGGATATAAATGAAGGACCATTTTGTAGTGAAAAAAAAATATATATATATGTATGTATATACACAATAGCACAGGTATACAGCTACTTTCTCATAGTTCAATGAGAAGAAAATTTTGAACTAATGTGTTTAGACAAGATATCATGTCTGCATCTTGTACTATGGATAACTACTATGAAGACAACAATGTACAATGTATAAATTATTATAACCACCCTGCTAACCTATTCTAAAACTGTCTCATTGCTATTTCTTTCTCAATACAATTAATATTTAAAAAAAGAAGGAAAGAAAGAAATTAGGGTATTTAAAACCAGACAATTATATGGAGGTTATTGGTTACCTTTCAATAAAATTAAAGTAAAATTGGAATTTGAATTTCCATCTAAAAGTGTTCAAACTTGTAATCAAAAGAAACTTACAGTTCTCCTTAAACACAAAGTAAATATATAGATGCTCACATAACGTTCTGAGCTATCCTCTACCATACTGAAAAGAGTGGATTAAACATGAGAACAGTGTAAAAACAGCTTCCTGCTTACACTAAATAGAGCTGAAATGGAGAGCAGAGAAGAAGACAAAGAGGAAAAGGGAGGGGACAAAGAAAATAAAGAGCAGTGAAAGCATGCAGGCTTATTTAAGACTTCTGGTCATCAGAGAAATCCTTCCTAAGTGCCACTGAAATTCTTATAGTTCTTTATGCCAAAGTGTGGGGGTGAGAAAGGCACTAACGCCCAGCTCGCCCCGCTCGCCCAGGCTCGTGACGGAAGGGAATTCTTTTCCTACAGTTTAAGGATCATCATGACTTCGGTGTAGAAGGAAAGCTTAAAGGTGAATGAAGAACTTCTTTTGCTCAAGACCCCTCTTGGACCAAGCTATTTAAATAAGTTCATCTCAATACTTTCATTCGCCTTTTAATAAAAGTCAGTATCAGTGAATGTGGCTATTTTTCTATGTGAGAAAGACTCAGCATAAATATATTTCATCAACATAAATTTATCTCAGGATGAGCATGGTCAGCCTGAGTTAACAGATTCTTCTATCCGTAAGGAATTCTATCGCGTTCCCAGGGCAGAAGCCAGGTCTAACGCGAGGAGGGGAAGGGATGCTGACTCAGCAAAATCGGTTCACTGTGAAAGGGAACCTCAGCTAAGAAGGCAGAGGCGCCCTCGACGCTGTGTCTAACTTTCTTTTCTACACGTGCTTAAGATGTGTAGACCTTCTCTGCAGTGGAAAAAGTGCATCCAGTTAGCCATCTCTTTACATTATTAAGAGCACCTGAAGGAATATCCACTGGATTTTCATTTTCTAGGGAGTCCAAATCCCAAAATGTTACATTCTTTTTGCCCACAATTCATTTATCATGCTTTGGCTTTTAAAATCATTTTAGAGCCAGGGAGATAGCTCAGTAGAATAAGCATTTGCCCGGCAAGCGCAAGGGCCTGAGTTCAATCCCCAGTACCCCCCCAAAAAAATCATTTTACACAAAAAAAAAAAATTTTGGTGCAACCAGGGATTGAACTCAGGCCCTTGTGCTTGTCAGGGAAGTGCTTATTCCACTGAGCTATCTCCCCAGCCCCTAGACAAATTATTTTTTAAGAAATGTTCTATCTGTAAGAACCTTCAGTTCTGACCAGCTTATGCTTGCAACAAGGTAGATGCCTAAGGCAAGCACCTTATTAAAGAGAAAAGGCTCATCCCGGCCCACAGTTTCGGGAGTTTTCCGTCCACAGTTGATTGAAGGTTCTTTCGAAGACAGCTACCCTGTCACAGACGTGAGCCTGGGGCGGAGGGATCTTGCTCACTCTTGAATGCCACGATGTCTTCTTGCCTCCTTTCTCCTGGCGCCAACCTTTTCAGCAGCCACACCTCTTTCGCCTCCATCTTTACAAGTGCTGCCCTCCGGGCCATAAAAATTTTTCTGTTATCTTTTACCCTCGATTCTCATTATATAAGTCCGACTATAACGATCCATGCCACAGCCTGAACGTTAGGCTGTCTTGAAATCCCCCACCGCATTTAATCAGTGTGCCACCCTTAATCTCGGTCTCTGCAAATCTCAGGACATGGACAAAAATGTAGATTAGTTCTTTGCCAGATGAAATACGTGTTTCCAATAAAGTCTTTACTTCCAACTGAAACTCAGACTTTCTCCACCTGGCCTCTCCTGTCACCATTTATGTAGACATCTTGGTCTTCTGAGCGCCAACCAGAGTCAACTGTAGAGTTCTGGGACTTATATGTCTTACTCCCACAATGAGTTTGTTAAACTCATTCTAAAAAACAGTTCCAAAGGCTTTTAAACCCCACGGTCAGGTATGGTGGCACAAATGACCCCATTTCTCTGGTACCAATTCTCCACATTAGTTTTTCCATCTCTGAGACAAAATATCCAACACCCACAACTCCAAAGAGGAGGGGCTTAACGTGGCTCGAGGCTTGTGGGCGTCAGTCCGTGGTTAGCAGACTCAAAGGCTGTAAAGTCTTGGTGGAAGGGCATTGTGGAGGAAAACTGTTCACCTCACCTCATAGCGGCCAAGAAGTAGAGAGAGAAAGGAGGACCTAGAGAGGGAAATAAGCACCACAAAGACATGTCCTCATGTCCTGTCTTAGACCTAGAGTGACCCCCAAAAGTCTCACACGTTCAGAGCCAGGGCTTTTGGGGAGGGGCTGGATTATGGACTGAAGCAGCCGGCTGGCCTCTAGGAGCTGGCACCCAGTAGGGGTGGGACACTGAGCGCAACCTGGAAGGGTCCGTCTCCCTCCCCAACTTTTCTCCTCTCTCTCTGCTCCCTGGCTACCAACCACCGTGTGAGCAGCTCTCCTTCCCAGCAGGCCCTTCCAGCTCGCCATTTGTGTTTGAGAGCCTGCCAGCGATGGACTCAAACTGAGAGCCAAAATAAGCTTATCCACTGAGGCAGGCATATTGGGTGCTGTCTCGGGGATGAGCGAGGTGACCAAGAGAGTGAGTGGCAGGCTTCTTCCAGCCGCCTCCACCTCCTAACACAGCATTAGCTATGACTTCGTCAGCGGACTCACTGACAGGTACAGAACCCCACGGGCATGGCACCCCACAGACAACCTCCAAAGCCTCCACCTCTGAACACATGGGACTTTGTAGGGACACACTATATCTCAGCCGTAGCAGACTCAAAGTTTTAATTTTGATGAGGTCAAATTTACCTGTTTTGTTCTCTTGTCACTTATGATTTCAGTTTCATGAGAAACCATTGCCCAATTGGAAATTATCAAAACTTGTAGTTATTTTATAGTTTAAATTCATCTATTCAAGTTTCTGATCATTTTAGTTAACATTTTATGGGAATAGGAAGTTGAGATTACACTTAATTCTTTTGCATATGAATAGCCTATTGTGCAGCAGAACTCTCCCTTCTCTGCATCCTTCTTGGATTTGCTACTTTTTTTTTTTCCTTTTTTTAATGACAGGTACCATTCTAACTAAAGAAAGAGGATATCTCATTGTAGCTTGTTCTCTGTTTTATTGATGATTAGTAAAATTGAATATTGCTGATTTTTACGCCTTCTCTTGAGCAGAGTCTGTTTAGGCTCTGAGTCCATTTCTAATGGAATTATTCAGGCTGTTGTTGGTGTTCAGCCTTACTGGTTCCTCACATATTCTGGATATTAATCCCTTGCCAAATGAATGTCTGGAAATCTGCCACTGTGGAGGCCACTCTCTAGCTCTGCTGATGATTTCTTTTGCTTTGAAGAAGCTTCCTGCTCTGATTGCCCATTTATCTATGTATTTTTGCTGCCTGTGCCTCTGTGTTTTTAATCTGAAAACGACCACCTGCACCAGTATCTTAAAACGACTTCCCTCTGTTTTCTTCTGGTAATTTCATAGATTCAGGATTGATATTCAGGCCTTTGATCTATGTTAATTGAATTTCTGCGCAGCAAATGAAGGGGTCCATTTTCATTCCTGCCCATGTGCGTATCCACGTGTGCCAGCACTTGTTATTGAAGAGTCTGTCCTTTTATTCTACTGTATGTTCTTAGACGCTATCAAAAAATCCGTCAACCTTATGAACTTGGAATAATGTCTTGGCTTCTGTATTCTGTTCCATTGGGCCATGTCTCTTTTTATTTGCGTAAACTATTTGGGTTATTATAACTTTGCAATGTATTTTGAAATCAGGTATCCTGATGCCTCCAACTTCTTTGGTTTGTTTTCTTACTTTTTTTTTGGCAGAACCAGGGTTTGAACTCAGGCCCTTGTGCTTGCCAGGGAAGCACTTATTCCACTGAGCCATCTCACCAGCCCCTGTTTTCTTACATCTTACTTTGATTTCCTCACAATTGCTTTGTCAGGATTCCTTTGTGGTTCCCTATGAATTTTAGAATTTTTTTTGTACTTCTGCTAACAATGAAATTCGATGGGAATTTTATGAAATCTGTAGATAATCTGGGGTGGTATATTTATTTTAACAATTCTTCCAATCCATGAACATGGGATATCTTTCCTTTTGTGTGTTTTGTCTATAACTCCTCTCACAAGTATTTTATAATTTTCTCTGAGAAGATCTTTCACTTCCTTTTTAAAATTTATTCCTAAATATTTTATTTGAGGTTGCTAATGTGAATAGGATGACTTACTTAATTCTTTTTCATCAAGTTCATTATTGATGCAGGAAATGCTACCGCTTTTCCTATGTTGACAATGGTAAGATATTGAGTGGTCCTATCAGTGAATGTGTGGCACCCTTCCATTAGCTTGGATCTATAATTTTGCTCAAAAATACTGTGTCTGTTTAATGTAAATGTCTTGGACTTCTTAAATGTGCTCTATAATATTTTATATTTTCATGCTATGATGAACAGATTTGTCTTCTTAACTTCATTTTTGTTATTTCATTTTTGGTATACAGAAATGGAACTGATTTTGTGTATTGACCTTGTGTTCTAGCATCTTGAACACATGGGTTCTTCAGAATTTCATAGGCACACTACCTTGCTACTTATGAATGAAGGAGGCTTTGCTTCTTCTTCACAAATCTTCATGCCTTTTTCTTTCTTTTCATTATCTACTTTTCTTGACGCGAAACCCAACATGATGTTAGAGAGAAGAAGAACGAGTATCTTCTCTTTGTCTTTCTTAGGCAAAACATTTTTGCAAAATGTATAATTCCTCAAGGAAGCTGCTACTTTTCAGGAAAAAAAAAAACAGACAATAAATTCAGAAGCACTGATAGATTAAGTACCAATATAAAATCCCTAATGATGTGAATCTAAGAAAAGATCAACAATGGATTCAACTAAGAGGAAATGTATGATGATGGAGCAGGATAAAACCTGAATGTGCTGGTCATTGTTAATGTCTTCAAAACAGAGGCAACCAGCCAACGTCTGCATCCCAGTGCGGTGCAGTCAGAAGTACACAGCTCCAGCTATGGCATTTTGGGTCAGAAAATACGATTCTAAGTCTACATGAGCTTTTGGGTATAACCAATAGTTTACAAGAAATACGGGAATAGCTATACCACAGAGTGTTAAATGATACCACACAGAGGCACTTTGATCAAGTCAAAATGTGGGCTCTTTTTTTTTAGTACAGGATCTCACTATAGGTGATGAGATGAGGCTTGCAGTGACCCTCCTGTTTTCAACCTCTGAAGTGCTGGGATTATAGGTGGACGCCGCCAGGCCCAGCCTCAATCGCCATCTCAGCATGGCCCAGGGCTGGGGTCAGCACAACTCGCCAGGGACTGAACCCAGGCCCCTGTGCCTGCCTGAGCAGACGCTTTAGTCCACTATCTGGCCAGCCCAATGTGCAAAATTACAAATGAAAACTAACAAGAGTTTTTTCAGTTAATATATAGTGGGTTCTTCTATTTTTTAATTATGGATTTTTATTAGCATGTGTAACAACGGCTCCTCCTCTGGGAGATCTGCACGTGCACACAGGACATCGTAACTCTTCTTCGGTTCCCTCAACTCTGGGCTCCCCTCCTCCCTCCCATGCTTGAGCCCTTCTCATCCAAGCTCTATTTTCATTTTTTTTTTCTTTGCTTCTCTTTTTTTTAAATCCTTTTCCCCTTTCTCCTTCTCCGTCTCTTGTTCCCTTCCCTATTTAAAAAGATCTCCCTGCCTCCTGTGATTGATCCCTTATTTTGTTCTTTTATTTTATATTTCTTATATAAAAGAAGCTATGAAATATTTAAACTTGTGTGATTGATTTATTTTACCTAACATTACAATACTGAGATGAATCTATTTGCCTACAAATACCTCCAGTCACCCTCATTTATGACAGTAATACTTTATTGTGTATCAATACATTCTTTTTGGGGCCAGAGAGATAGTTCAACACCATAAGTGCCTGCCTGGCAAGTGCGAAGTCATGAGTCCAATCCCTGGTACCACAAAAAAAAAAAAAAAATCTCTTTATGCATTCATCTGTTGATGGACATAGAGGCTATCTCCAAAATTTATCCATTATAAATTGTGCCATATATAGTGATTTTTAAATTTTGACATCAAGAAGTCAGACCCAGGGAAGCAAGCTAGAGAGGAGGGAAACTAGAGCACAGTACCCAAAGCCACACCTCACTACCACCCATCCCCTCAGAAGTGTGTTTCACTCATTCCCTGGGTGGCTCATGAGCGAAGTGAGTTGACTGCCATGCCAATGTACTGGGCAGGGCTCTCTGGAGAAACAGAACTCCTATACCCAATCGTAAAAGAGAATTTCTTAGGTTTGCTTTTGGGATCAGAAGTGGGGTACTGTAGAGTGGCTGTTGGTACACTGGAGAAGCAGAGGACCCTGTAGCTAGCTGTTTTGTGCAGGAAGCTGGAACCCTCAGAACAAGAGAGATCCATGATGCTGCCCCAATAAGAGGCTGAAGGCCTGGAAGCCCCTGGAGAGTCGGCATGAGTCCACACTCACAGGCTGAGGAGTCTGGACTCCGGTGTCCACAGTGACGGCAGACAAACCTGCCCAAGCCATGTCAAGCTCAGGGCAACTCGCCTTCCCCGCTTCCCCTTTTCATCCCACCAGCCTGAGAGCCTGTTTGCACAGCGGGCAGGTCTTACCCCTCAGCCTGCCAACTGGCATGGCAATCATCTCTAGAAAGACCCCCGAGGAAAATCGAGAAGTGGGCTCTACTGATCTTCCCAGCACTCTCTACCCTGTCACATGGAAAATCAGAGTACACAGGCAGAATCATTAATAAGCCCTGAATCTGCCTCCCCTCCTCTCCCGGCCCCTCCCTCATGCCCTGCACCAGCCCCCTTCCTCCTCAGACACTCCCAAGGCCTGTCCCCTGATGCCAGAGGACCTCCTGCCAGGGGACTCCTGCCAGGCATTGTCCCAGGTACCCACAAGCTCTGCACGCAGCCTGTCTTTGCTGTGGGAACTGAGCAGCCGCCCTTGTTTAAATTTCACATTCGTATCCATCTGTCCTCTTGCTGCACTTTCCCCCTGGCCCTCGCTGATAATTGGCATCACACTTCTTGGACACAAGCTCCCCAGGAGCTCAGGGCACTTAAGTTGTGTTAGTCCTGCTGTTTGCCCAGCTTTGAGGACTGTGCCTGGCACGTACTGACACTCAAGTCAATCCTCAAAACACAGAACAGAGTTCAACAAACACTCCTCCCACCTATGGTCCACAGTTATTGGCAGCTTAGACAAAACCTCGAAGTCGCTGGTCTGTCCCGACCACGTGGTGAGGACAGTGGTCAAGCGCTGCCCACGTCAGGCTCCTCCTGAAGGACTTGGGTGTCCCTGGCTGCAGCCGCGGAAGCTGGGGAAACAGCTGAGGTCTTCGTAGCAGGGTGTGCCCCTGCAGGTCCCAGAGCGCAAGAGCGACCCCATCCCTGCCCAAGAAGAAGCCAACACAATGGGAGTGAGCCCGAGGGCTGCGCCCACCACATTTTGCAGAACAGCCATGGCCTCGGTGGTTTCCGTCAGGGTCTTGGGTGGGAGCGGAGCGCAGTGCAGCGCCACAGGCCAGAGCCCCCGCGCGCGCAGTCCTCGCGCAGCGACAGGCGGTGGCGTTGGAGCCGCTAGGGGATGGGGGGTGGGGGGGCCGGGACCAGGACCCCACAAGCTGGGCCCGCGGGACGCGGAAGTGGGGACCCGCTCTCACCTGGTGCTGCTCTTTGGAGCAAAACCCGAAACCGGCGCGCGCAGGGCAGGTAGGCCCCAGATAGTCCAGCCAGTCTACTTTCCAGCCTTTAAGAGGGGAAGAGCTAGTGAGTTCCACACGCCACTGTCTATTGACTCCTTGGCATTACTCCTTATTAGAGTGTGTGTGTTTTACAGTTGGCCCAGTTTAAAGGCACAGCTTCCGCTCAGGTAAACCTTGGAAAATTCACAGGAAGAGAAGGGAAGGCTCCCAGAGTCACAGAGCGAGTACGGGCAGTAAGGACCTTGCCTCCTCCTGTCTCACTACAGCCTCATGCCCCTGAGGCTGGGGAGACGTGCCCTGGTGTTTGCAATGTAGGGAACAGGGGCAGAAACTCACTCCGGACTGCAGCAGTGGTGTCCAAGAACAGTGAGTGCTGGGCCCTGTTGCTCTGCCTGCACCAGGCCTGGGCTCTGGGCGCTGCCCAACAAGCTTCACATTCCTTAGTGTTCGGCAAGTTCATCCGTATCCTTTGTTTTGATTAAGCCAGATGCTGACACCTAGGAATGTTAAGCACTCACAAGTTTCATTTAAAATTGGTAAATATGAGTAAAATCTAACAACTGCCAAGCAGTTACTATGTCCAAAAATATATTTCAATGGATTCATTTTAAATAGTTCAGGGAAATGTTTCATTTTGAGAAGTTAGAAAAAAGTGATGATAGATTTTTCCGTGACTTTTAAGTGCTTGGTCTGAAAAAAAGCATGTGTGTTTTTGTTGTTGTTTTCTAGAAGTAAATTCCACTCACTTTCTCTAATGGTCACATCGTAATTTGAGCAATATGTCATCGGCCCAGATTATATTGAAGGAAGAAAGCAGAATGGTTGGGGTAAGGACTAAGTTTCACTTCAGTCTGGAAATGATTTGATGGTGCCAGTTCTGAACATCTAAAGTTGAAGACATTGATTGATTCCTTCAACTACCAATGAAAAAGAATTAATAATTTGCGGCCTACAACCCCGCCACTGTGATTTTCCCTTGGTTTTTTATATCAATGAGGAGTTTGAGAGTAAATCTGAGATTGGGTTGCAAATGAGATGATAAGGTCAAGGGTTATTGGCAAAACATGATCTAGACTGCAGGACGTGTGGCCAGGGAACGTCTCCCAGCCCCACAGTCCTGCTGTGCTGGTCTACCTTATCCCGGGTGAGGGAGGCTCTGTGTCATCGTACCTACTCCTTCATCCCAGCCAAGCATGGAGTGAAGGCTCATTAAAAAGGGGTGTCCTGGGGTGGCCTGCTCACTGGCAGATGTGATCAACAGAAATGTGCCAGAGGACAGAGCCAGACCTGTCGCTGATGCCCGGGAGAGACCGAGTAGACGAAAGGAAGCAGGGGTGACAGGGCCCAGAGCACCCTCTTTCTAAGCTGGAGGCTTCCTGGTGTGTTCCCCTGCTGGGCCCCAGCCAAGCCAGAGATCTCTTAATACACATGAGAGCAGCCACACCGTTACAAGCAGCTAGTTGCTTGGCAGCTAGTCCATGTGGCAGCTTGCACAGATTATTCAAAGCCTGTCCATGGTGACCACCAAGAGAGATGGTGGAAACCACTGTGCCTCCAAAACATAAAAACTGCACTTCCCTGTGCTCTTCCCAGCACTTAATCTGAAGCCTTTCTGAAATGTGATGGGCTGACTGGGCCATTCTTTTCTTGCAGGCTGCTCAAGTAATGGTTGGCTTAATCCACTGTTCTCTAGGATACTTCTGGTTATATTTATATGTTCAACAGTTTGAAGTATTTTCAGCAGTCTACCAGCCTATAACCTTGGTATCAGGATACCCATTTTTGGCATTCATATTGGTGAGTAAATTGTCCTGTGGGTGAACATTCACCAATTTAGTCAGCAGGTTTAGTGGCTGCTTCTCCAGCCAGGCACCTGTCAGAGATTACATCTGTGAAAGGTACAATCTCTTCTGTCAAGAAATTCATTCTCGCATCTTTAAAGTTACTTTAAATTGTTAAATTAAGTTATAAGCTTCTACTATATAAACTGTCTGGTCAGTTAAGTGAACACCAGGATCCAAAGAAAGGTTAGATTCCTGACAAGCATTAGCCAAGTGCTCAGTGAATGCTCAGCTTACTTACAAAACCATATTTCCCAGTGTGTCAACTAACTGAGAACTAGCACTTAGTTACTGGAGTTTGTATTCAGGGTTTACAAGGGGAAAGAGGTCATGCAGGGTGCACAATTTATAGGATCATTTCCTAGAAGTCACCCAGAGAGCCAAAAGAGTACGGAAGATCTGTCCATGCATAGAAGTCCCAAGAAACCCATCCAAGGGCCTGAGCCCATGGCAATGTTCCCCAGGTCAGCTGAAGACCTGGAGCCCACAGCAATGTCCTTCATGCGTCCAGCTGGAGGCCTAGAGCCCACAGCAATGTCTTATGTGGGTCCCTATCAAAGGTCTGCTCTGGGAAGGCCCACGGGTCAGTGGTGGAAGCTAGGAAGTCTGTGCCAGCGGGGTGAAGGAGCTGTGCCAGCCGGTTGAGGGATCTGCACTGGAGCAGGAAGCGACGCTCAAGGTAGCACCAGAGCTCCCCTGAGAAGAATCACAGCCTTTGTCAGCGGCAGCAAGAACCCAAGCTCCTTTCATGGTGAGAACAGCTGAGTTCATATCAGGAAAACCAGCATGACAAGCTCCTCCAGAGGCCCCGCAGCACACCGTCTTCCCCTCCAGTTCTCGTCTGTTGGCAACAATCCTCAGGTGGGCTTTGCACACTCAGAACTATGCTGATTAAGTTCATCTGTCTGTTAGATGTTGACCACAGCTAATCTGCCACCAGCAGCAACAGAAGGAGCTTTGGATTTGTGAATTCTTGGGGCCCGGGAGATAGCGCAGTAGAATAAATGCTTCCCTGGCAAGCGCAATAGCCTGAGTTCAATAGCCTGAGCTCACGCCCAGGCTCCACCAAAACAAAGAAGGAAGAATACTTCAAAACTCATGGTGTGTGACCAGCACCACACTGAGAGCAAACCCAGCAAAGAACAATTCAAGAAAATTACCACAAGAAAGGAGCCTTACAATGTGATATAAAAATGATCACAATCCAGGGGCCAGGGAGACGGCTCAGCGGAATAAGCGCTTCCCTGGCAAGCACAAGGTTCTGCCAAAAAAAATAATAATAATAATTCATATAAAGCAAGAAAAGTATCAAAAAAAAAAAGTAGGATTCATCCTATTCTCAATAAATGCTAAAACTTCAAACTTCAACAGACTCTCGTGATAAAAGTTCAGTAAATGAAATATAGGAAGAATAATCCTCAACACAGGCTTTCAGAAACCCACAGCTAATGTCATCTCCAATAGTAAAGCATTCACATTTTTCCTCTAAGATCAAGAGCAATTAGGCAAGAAAAAGTAATTACAGGCATCTAAATGAGAATGAAGAAAATTTTCCGGTTTTGTAGATCACGTGATTTTTCAAAAAAAAAAAAAAGAAAGGCTAATTTGTTAAAATCGTCAGAATCCCACAGATTCAGTCAATTTTCAGGGTACAACATCTGTGTACAGAAATCCAAAATATTCCTGTGCACTATCAATGAACTATCCAAAAGTAAAATAATAAAATAATCCCACTTATAAAAGCATCAAAAAATAATTTTTACCAAAGAACTGAGAGTCTGTACACTAAAAACTGTCAAACATTAATTTTCAAAAGCCGAATAACAGCTGTCGTGGGGACAGCTGGCGCGAGGCTGGGAGCCCGAGCCGCTGCCCAGACTTGCAAGCAATGCAGTGGGACGGCCAAGGGGGACCCCAAGAACCAGGGGGCCAGACGGCTGCGCGCGCCTTCCCTGCGCGGCCTGCAGACAGCAGCACGAGAACCGCCCCGAAGTCCCTGTCGGTTTGCAGAAGTTTCCA
This sequence comes from Ctenomys sociabilis, assembly GCA_004027165.1. Lineage (NCBI taxonomy): Eukaryota > Metazoa > Chordata > Mammalia > Rodentia > Ctenomyidae > Ctenomys > Ctenomys sociabilis. The sequence goes on along the minus strand of PVKA01009223.1, from coordinate 30,682 downwards.
ATAAGTGCTCAGAGAGCAGAAGACGACGTCTGGGAAGGAGCAGCCTGAGCGTGGCCAAGGCGGGGAAAGTTCGCTCTGCCGAGAGATGAAAGGTCACAGACCCGCGAAGGAGGGACACGAAGAAGGACCCAATGCTCCCAGCAGACCGCAGCCTGGACTTTTCCTGTTCTGTTCAGAATTCCGCCCCAAGAGCAAATCCACCAACCCTGGCATCTCCAGTGGCCATGTGGCCACAAAGCTGGGTGAGACGCGCAGAGACTTAAGTGGCAGTGAGAAGCAGCCCTGCGTCATGGGCGGCTGAGCTGCAGGAGAAGCCCGAGGAGGACATGGTCAGCCGGAGGGCTGGAGGGAAGTCAGGGGTGCAAAGGGTCCTGCTAAAGTTGCCTGGAAAAAGGTAGAAGAGGAAGAGGAAGGAGAGGAGGAAGAGGAGGGGGAGGATGAATAAAATGCTTGTCTCCCTGTGAATCCCTTAGAGTAGGGGCGCACACCGTGACTGACCATTCCCTAGGTTAAATGCCAACCAGATTGCAATCATGTGGTCTCTCCGGACGTTGGCCATAGTTGCTCAGCATGGACACAGGAGTCTGCAACACTGTGAAACTGTATCAAGCTGTACATATTTCCAAACATTCTTTAATGTATTTACGACAAGGTCTATAGGGTCTACCAGGTCTATGTAGACCACACTTGTAGTGATTCTCCTGTTTTCAGCCTCCCAAACCCTGGGATTATAAATATGCGCCACCACGCCCAGTCTCAATCTCCACCTCACTGGGATGGGGCTGGCACCACATACCAGGCATCGAACCTTGGCTGCTGTGCTCTGCTAAGCAGGTGCTTTGGTCCACTGAGCTATCAGGCCAGCCTTTTTTAAATTGAAAAGGCACCCTGTGTTCTCCTCGCCCTGGGCACTTTGCTGTGGCTGTGAAAAGGCTTTTGGAAACGTCTCTGGCATTCCTTGTGTAAGTCCTCAGGCGGTGTTTACCATTGGTCATTGGCTAGAAGCCCTGAGTTACCAGCTGTACTATCTGGAGTTTGTAAAAAAGATCAAAGCAAACCAGGCAAACCCTGATGCTTCCTGCTTGGCGCTGAGGCCGGGGGCAGATGTCATGAGAAGGGACCTTAGACCTGTTACTGCTGTGGCCGTGGTCCAGTCAGCTTCTATAGATAGTAACCTAGCATCCTGCCACCCTATCTTAGCTGGGGACTGAGAGGGCCAGCTGGCGTGAGAAGGGTTTGGATTTGTTACTTTTCTGTAGTTAAGTGCTGTCCTGGCAAAGAGTCAGAGAAGCTTCTGTACTTAAACACGACTTGCAATGTTGTAGTTTTTGTGGGATTTTTTGTATGTTTAGAATGCTGAATGTTTTCCAAATTAAATAGTATTACATTTTTTTAAAAAGCTGAAAGACACAAATCAGTGGAAAGACCTCCCGTGTTTGTGGTTGAGAAGGATTGTAAAAATATCCATATTGACCAAAATGACATATAGATCTAATGCAAGTACCATCAACATTCCAGTGACATTTTTTTCATAGAAATAGACAAAAATTCTAAAATTTGTATGGAACCACAAAAGACGCAGATTAGAAAAATCCAATCCTAAGTAACAAAAGCAAAGCTGGGAGCATCAGACTGCTTCATCTCAAAATTTACTAATATGCCACAAAATTCTAAGCAAACTGGTACTGGCAAAAGGCACGGGCAGGTACAGCAATGAATGAAGGGGACCCTAAATGAGCCTACACTGTGTCTGGCCCATGACGTGAACAGGGCAGTCTCTTCTATCAGTGGCACATGGACAATTGGACATCGCAGAATGAAACTGGACCCTTCCCTTGTATCTCATGAAAAGCCCCTTCAAAATAGTTCCCACGATTACAGGCTGAACCTTAAGCCTGCCGCTGCAAAGCTGCTAGAAGAGAGCAGAGCTGGAAATGTTTCTTGATATTGTTCTGGGCAATACTTTTTTTTTTAATATGAACCCCAAAGCCAAGCAACAAAGACGAAAACAGACAAGTAGGACCATACCGACCCAAAAAGACCATAAAACAGAGAGAGCGACCAACAGGGATGTGCAGACCTGCAGACTGGGGGTAATGTGTGCACCCCACACATGTGATAAGAGGCTGACTCCGAAAGTGTGTGAAGAGCAGCAGTAGCTCCTAGCAAAGAATATGACTAAGAAATGGACCGAGAACCTAAGTAGGCATTTCTCAGTGGGCGCATACACATGCAAAACGTTCAGCAACACCAATGACTCGAGAAATGCGAATTAAAACTACAGCGAGGCTACCGTGGACTTTATCTTTTTTTTTTTTTCTTGCAGAACCAGAGCTTGAACTCAAGTCCTTGCGCTTGCCATGGAAGCGCTTATCCCACTGAGCCATCTCCCAGCCCCAGATTTTAACAAAAAGGCAAAAATTATAGCAAGTATAGTGAAGAAGTAGACAAAAGGAAATCCACGCATAATAATCCACAGAAGGAATGTATTCATTATGTGCGTTCTTTAAAAAATTAAAAATACAACTACCATATAATCCAACAATTTCTTCTCTGGGTCCATATCCAAAAACTCAGTATGTCAAAGAGATGCCTGCACTATATATATACTCACTGCCATATTAGTGCAAAATGGCAAAATATTCTTCCCTCTCTCTGGCTTATTTCACTGAGCATAAAGACATCTAGCCCCATCCAGGTGACAGCAAATGGCAAGACCTCCTTCTTAAGGCCGGTAAGTGTTCCATGTGTGTGTCTGTGTGAGAGAAGTGTGTGTGTGTGTGTGTGTGTGTGTGTGTGTGTGTGTTATCTTTTCTACTCAAGGATTCATTAGGAACTATGGCACGATACCATATATGTCAGAAGTACACTTTTGTTGTCCTCAACCCACAAATCACATTAACCTGGCACTCATGTTCCTATCTATATTAGAAAGAACAGCTAGGTTTATTATTGAGTAATTTTTTTCCATTGGGTACCTGAGGTCTACAACGAAGATTTTGGATTTTCAGCCAAATTTACCTCAAACTTAAATATTGTTTGTATAGATGTCAGGAATGTCACTGCAGCTCTGCCACTCACTTCTGGGATGCTATGCCAACACCGTCTACTTACATGTGCCTCTTTCTGTCCTCAGTACATCACATCAGGAGTTCTAGCAATAAGAGCAGAGAAGAACCCTTCCCACTCGTTGGTAAGTCAGAGTGACAGGACCCAAGCCCAAGAAGGAAAGTTCACTTCTCAAACAAAGGATATCAAAAGGAGGAAACACTGCCAGCTCTTAGCCAATAGAAAGCTAATCAGAGCATGGAAGTGTGGAATTTTTCTTTGCAGTATTTTTATTTGCCATGCTTGAACAGAGTGCTTTAATAATTTTATAAAGCATCAAAATAATACAGAATGCATAAAACAAACCAGAAAATAAGAAATGTAAATTTAAATAAGATAGGCCACTCAAGTTGACATATTGATAATGACAGAAATATCACACATGCATGTACTGAAACAGAAAGAAATCTGATCAAAATAATAATGTTAAATTTCATTGAATGGCTCCTATATGCTAGGTGGCTGGCTAAACTTTTTTGTATAATCTCACACCAAACACTATTAGGTAAGTAATTTATACCTATTTTATAAATGAGGAAACTGAGATTCCAAGCATAAGTAAATTAGCCCTAAATCTAGGATTACCTCTACACTGGAAGTGGTAGGGCTGACCTTTGAACAAAGAAAGCTCAACTCTAGAAATTCAAATACTGTGTTACTGCTCAGAAAGCACAGTGTGTCCAGGCAGAAGGCTGGAATGGGAAGAAGAGAGTGAGGACTAGGTGGTGTCCTAAGATGGCCTAAGGACGTCCCATACCTGTAAAGCAATGCAGGCTATTTATTTAGGTGTATCCCCAGGCCTTTTATTTCTCTCCACTTCTCCTTGTATGTCACCATCTTACTCTGGGGTCACTCTCCCTCGGTTAAGAAACTCCTCCAAGAGCTATTTATTTTAGCACAAATATGCTGACAATAAATGACCTCAGCTTTTGTTGGCTTGAAAACACCTTTGTACTATCTTTCTTCTGAAAGACTCTCAGCTACATACAGAACACCAACTTGACAAGGGATGGATCTTCATGATCTCGTAGTGAACAAAAATTGCCTTAACTGGAAAAACACTTCCCAAAAAGAGAATTCTACATGAAAATTAAAACTTATGATTCATCAAAAGACACTGTTAATAGGGAGAAAAAGAGGTAGGCTACAGAGGGAAACTGATTTCACACTGAGCACCAGCAAGGGGCTTGTGTCAGTAGACGTCCAAGGGCCTAGCGCAGCACTGCAGCCTGCCTCTTTTAACTTTGAGTGTTTGGTATTTTGTCTCAGCAATAAGGAAAGTAACCAAGACACCACCTGGACCACAATTTCTTCACACACACACCTCCCGGATGGGCTGGGAGGCCATCCACATCTGGGCTCTGGGGAATGCTACGCAGGGCATGTGGGGCACAGATGCGCCAGCCCACAGTCAGGACTCAAGGCTGCCTCCCCTCCCTTACTTTATATTCTGTCTAGGCTATCAGCCTCTTCATTCGTGCCACCCACAGCCAGGGAGGAGCTTTCCTTCCCTACACCCAGAGCTAGCTAATTCCCAATTAGTAGACTAATTCAGTGTGGCTACCCCAATCACAACATGACACGCTTAATCCCAGCATCACACCCTTAATCCCAGCATTACACCCTTAATCCCAGCCTCACACACTTACTCCACATTCCTACACCCTTGAAGCAGCCACCTCCAAAAGTCCCCACCTATGAGTCATGAGGCTTTGTGAAAATTGCCCAGATACAGGCGCTAGCTGGTAGAAAATGGGATATTGTTCAGCCTTTTAAGAAGAGCAGGATATTTGCAACAATATGGATGAAAGTTAAGGATATTATGCTGAATGAAATAAAAAATACTGTGTGAGTGAGACAAAAATTTTGCCAGTTATTTCTCAGACAAATAATTAATATCTAGAATATATAAAGAATTTTTAAAAAATTAAAAACCCCCAAGCCAGGCATGGTGGCGCATGCCTGTAATCCCAGCACTCGGGAGGCTGAGGCAGGAGGATTGTTGTGAGTTCAAGACCAGCCTGAGCTACGAAGTGAGCTTAAGGCCAGCCTGAACTGCATAGTGAGACCCTGTCTCAAAAAGACAAAAGAAAAACAAAAACCCAAATTCAAAGACCTGATCCAAAAATAGGCATCTGAGATGAATACATACTTCCTAGATGAAAAACACAAACAACAAATAAATATGTTTAAAAAAAAAAAAAAAGTCCAGCATCACTGATCATTCAAGAGATTCAAATGAAAACAGCACTGAGATTCCATCTCACTCCAGAAATAGTGGCTCTCATCAAGAAGTCAACCAAGGGCCGGGGAGATGGCTCAGCCAGAATAAGCACTTGCCTGGCAAGCACAAGGGCCTGAGTTCAATCCCTAGTACTGAAAAAAAAAAACAAAACCAGCAAATATCACACCTCACAATGTAAACTTACGCTCACATTGCAACTGGGCAATACGAGAGAAATGAACTTTCACTGCTGCGAATCCACACAGGAATTTGACAGCCTGGGTAGGAAGATCGAGCAAGAAAATTAGAAATACAAACTCTGAAAAGGAAGGACCAAAAGTGCATTTTAAAATGATATCCATGGTTCTCTAGGGCTACCTAGTGATCTGCACCTGTAGACAGTCATTGTTTTGTTATACTCAGAGTCATTCTCACCTAATTTCCTTCCCCATGAAAGCTCACCTTTCCTGGGGCCAGGCAGATGGCTCAGTAGAGTAAGTGCTTACCAGGCAAGTGCAAGGGTCTGAGTTCAATCCCTGCTTCCGCAAAAAAAAAAAAAAAAAAAAAAAAAAAAAGATAAAAATAAAATGAAGTTTACTTTTTTTTTTGTGGTACCCGGAATTGAACTCAGGACCCTGTGCTTGCCAGGCAAGCGCTTGTTCTACTGAGCTATCTCCCTGGCCCTCACCTTTGCTCGATGGTGGCCAGCCTCCTCATTTTAACTGAACCATGTACACCAGGTGTGGAGGTGGACACGGAACAAAGATGGGCTTCTCTGTCCTGGGATTCCATTTTTCAAGTCACTGAAAACCCTGAATCCCGCAGAGGGCACCAGGACGGCAGGAGGTCTCAGAGCTGGCGACATCGGCCTAAGGAAGGAAGCCGAGTCTTTCAGGCGAATGTCAGCGGTCACAGTCGCACTCTTATGTTTGCCTCAGCACGGGGCATTTCGGAGAGTCGCATGCAGTGGGTGGGTGAGCAGCCCAGGAAGTCCTGTGGAGCTCTGCAGGTGAACTTGGAGCTCAGGGACCCTTCAAACAGCCCCTGTTTCTGAGCTTACAACAAATCGTGCTTAGCGCAGTCATCGCTCATGCAAGCCAGTGGCTTCCCACAGTGGCGCGCTGCACAGGCGACCCCTGACGCTCTGCGTCTGTTCCAGCTGGTGTGCACCGTGCGGATGAATGCCAACAGCTGCGTGCTGGCGACGCTCGGTCTGTGCCTGACTATACTGGAGGCTGTGTTCTTCCTAGCACACAACAGCAATATTCAGTGGCCGCATGTAAGTGCCAAGTTGTACAGCACTTTTCGTTCACAAGTGCTAGTGTGTGTGTGTGTGTGTGTGTGTGTGTGTGTGTGTGTGTGTGTGTGTGTGGTCGGCATGTGGTGTCACATCCCTGTGCTTGTCTAAGCTTGCCTAAGCAGGCGCTTTACTCCACTGAGCTATCTCACTGGCCTCTTAAAATTATTTATAAATAATCAGAGATTGCTTTGCTGTTAGATAAATGTGGGCATTGTTGGTACTATCAATTCATATCAACTCACATTATTAACTCTATTTGGCAGACTGCTAAATAAATCCCTAAATCTGTGGCCTCAAAAACCCTCAAGAGGATCAACCAGCGGACTAAAGTGCCTGCTTAGGCAGGCACAGTGACTGGGGTTCAACCCCCAGCATGCCATGCGGCCCTACCCCTAGGGTGCGCTGAGACAGCCGCTGAGACTGGGCGCGGTTGCACGCACCTGTAAGCCTAGCACTTGGGAGGCTGAAACAGGAGGGTCAGTACAAGTCCAGTCTGTGTAGTGAAACCCTGTGGATCCTGTTCTAAATACATTTTAAGAAATCCTCAAGATGTAAAAGTAAAGGAACTACATAAAATAAAGGAGCAAAACCTAGATTACCTAGATTATTGAGACAAGTAAGGATGCTGATAAAGAAACACACACACATTTAAAAATAGCACTATCTCAGGGAGATGGCTCAGTGGAATAAGCACTTCCCTGGCAAGAGCAAAGGCCTGATTCAATCCCGGGTTCCATATATATATATGCGTGCAGGTCAGCTGCTGTACACAGCTCCCAGGTGTGGGCCACCATGTCCAGTCCCGCTGCCCATGGACTCCGCTTGCTCGATGCAGTCTGGCAGTCAGCACCTCCCCAGTGCCAGTCACACGGCTTGGCACCTAACAAACACCCAGTACGTGTCTGCCAAATGAATAAATGCGTGGATGCTTGCAATTTAATTGATCTTTGATACTGTTCCCAGATTTGCACATAAAACACTTTGGAGGGTTAGAGGATCTCTGCGCGAACACGTGGGCGCCGCGGCCCCAGAAGCGCCATCAGGCCGCCTTTGCTCGACGGCGGCTGACCGCCCCCTTTCAACTGAGCCCTGTACACCAGGTGTGGAGATTGAATGGAACAAAGCGCTCCTCTGCTCTGGGGTCATTTTTAAGTCACTGAAAGCCCTATATCCCAGCGCGGGGCACAGGACAGCAGGAGTTCCCGGAGCTGGCAAGATCAGCATAAGGAAGGAAGCCGAGGCTTTTCGACAAATGATGACGACAGGATATGTCGTAATCACTTTCTCATTGCCAAGACGCAGTACCCAGTGCCCGCTAGAAGGAGGAGAGGTCTGTGCTGGCTCATGGATTGAAGTCAGCTGGCTCCAAGTAGTGGCAGCGGGGCAGTGAGGAGGAGCAGCTCCGCGCAGGAGAGCAGGAAGCGAAGGCGTGAAGGGAGGAGGAGGGCGCCAGGCCCTCCCAGGCCACCCCGCCCACCGCCCTCCAGGCTCCACCCCCCACCACCACGTCTAGCTGTAAACCCACCAGTGGCTAATCCACCCTGATGCGCATCGTAGCGGGCACGGTGCAGTCGCCTCCCGAAAGCCCCACCTGTGAGGGCGCGAGACTCCGGGGGACATCTAGCTGTCACCCACAACCAGATGGTGGGGCAGATGTGCGCCCCCGAGCTTTTTGCTGCCATAAGCATCACTGGTAGCTGTGTCCAGAGCACACTTAGCGTTTACGGCCCCTGCACACGGCAGGCCTAGTGGAGAGGGGCGGTTGAAGGTCTCCAGTTCGGCCGCGTGCTCATCCCTTTCTGATCCTGACTGCGCTTTATTGGTGTAGCAGCTCTCTACCTGGCTGAAGGTTTTGTGCTCCCAGGTTTTAGAAGTAAATAAGGATACTTTAAATATTTATTGAGCAACCAGCCAGGTTCCAGCTCTCCAAGGGTATCATTCATATTTGCGCAAACACCAAAGACAGAGAGCAAAGGCCTAAGAGTCCAGTGCACTGAAAGCTCACCCTGCCACCCTCCCCGGATCTCATGTTTTATACTCTGTGACCCAACATTACTAAAAGCATCCAGCAACAATGTTCGGAGGTAGACAGGCTGCACCCCTAAGCTAGGATAGAGGTTCACAGTGGGGGAACCCTTTAGCATGAGCTGTCTAATTTTAGTACCTAAAATGTATTTTGTGACCAATATTGAAAGGTGCCTCCCTGGAACTGCGTTAGTATTGTCATTATGCACAATGGATTAATTGAGACCCAAGTGTCAGAAATCTGAGACTTACTAAATTCAGGGCATAATCAAACTACAGTGTTTAGGTTTTTAACAAATTTATTATAGTAAAAGACATATAGCCGTGGATTGCCCTCAGAATAACCCTCCCACTGAAGACACTCTTGTCCTGTCCTTCTGCTGCTTTCCTCAGCAGCTCTGGATGTATTCTGGAAGTCCTCCCTCTCAAGGCATGGTGACTCCTGCTGCCCAGGGCCACCCAGCAGCAAGGTGGCCTGGCCCCCGGCCTGGCATGGGGTGACTTCTAACTCTTCCCTAAAATGACCAGGAAAGGTCAACGTTCTGAGTTCATCCTGGACAGTAAGCCACCCACACAGAGGTGAAGACACTCACAAGGGAGGCAAGGGAGCAGAGCAAGGGGCTCGAAGCGAGGGGCATGTTTTAAGGAACCTTAATGCCAATATCTTTTTTGGTACTAAAGTTTTTTAAACATCCCTGTATTTCTTAATCACACAGCATGATGTGCGGCCCACACAGCAGCTCTGAGGCTAGAATGACCACAGCCCTGTGCGGAGGCAGAGCACCTTGGCACTACAGGGTCTCATGTCTTTTCCTCCCCAGAGCTCACTTCATCCCCAACAACCAAAGCCACAGGAGGAGCAGCCCTTCTCCAGGCACCATAGCCAAAGGCGCCCCACGTCCAGGAGAGTCTGGAAACACCTGCACCAGTAACTTCCAGAATCTTCTGGACAGGCAGGCAGCCAGCAACTCTTGTGCTAAAAGCAATTTCAGTTCCTCTTTTTTCTCTGTCTGCCCCCAGATAGAGAATAACAATAAAATTACTTTAGAAAAATATGTATAATAAAATATAGATTAACTAAGTCAGATGGTAGAGTTCGACCAAATACACTGCTCTAATCCATGAATTTTGCAGTGTGTCCCTTGTGAAATCACAACGAACAATAACAGCATAAACATATAAGGGGTTTCTCAAGGATCCTATGAATTAGCAACAGTGGGTCACAATTTTTACTGTAAGTTGTCTGATTGACAAAGTGAAAAGGATGTACAAGCGCTATAGACTCAATTCCTTTGTTTTTTTTGGCGGAACCTGGGATTGAACTCGACCCTTGTGCTTGCCAGGGAAGCACATATTCTACTGAGTCATCTCCCCAGCTCCTCATGGACTCAATTCTATTACAAGACAGAAGTGTCTCAGTCTGTCATGGACAAAGAAATTTCTGTGCTGGTACTGCACACTGACTACAAAGGTTCACCTAAGTCCGGGCATGGTGGCGCACCCCTGTAATCCCAGCACTAGGGAGGCAGAAATCAGGAGGATCACTACGTGTCTGGTCTGTGTAGTGAGACACTGCACAAAAAAAGAAAAAGAGTTCACCTAGACATTGTTTCTTTGTTTTGTTTTGTTTTGGGCGGAACTGGTCTGAGTTTTGAACTCAGACCCTTGCGCTTGCCAGGGAGGCACTTATTCCACTGAGCCATCTCCCCAGCCCCAAGAGTTCACCTAGAGCTCATCATCGAAGACCTGGTATTGAGAGGTGGCCCAAATGCCTTAAGGCTAGGACTTGCTCTGCTTCAAATAGCTCTGCACCCCCAGGATCCAAGATAAGCCTTGGTGCAAACGAGATGTTCCCTTATACCTGTCGACTACTCACTGATAGAAGAGTAACATCCCTACAGCCAGAGCAATACCAGCCTCCATTACAAAAATTTTAAGGAGATAGGAAAGTCTACAAAAGTCATTTCTATCAAGGGCCAAGAAACTCGAGCAATACTGTGCTTTCTCCTGGTCTGGCCTGATCAAGAAAGAAAGATCAATGAGGAGGGAACTGATAACATCACACACTTCAAATAGTATGATATAAATAGACTGCAACCCTCAGCAGAGTTGGTGATCAAACGATTCTTGTGTGCATATCATTCTAGACTGGAATGTGGTGACATTGATAATGGTGTGAAGATGTTAAAAAAAATTTTTTTTTTTTTTTGCCTTTTTGAGACAGGGTCTCACTATGCAGTTCAGGCTGGCCTTAAACTCACTTTGTAGCTCAAGCTGGTCTCGAACTCACAACAATCCTCCTGCCTCAGCCTCCGAGTGCTGGGATTACAGGCCTGCGCCACCACGCCCGGCTGAAGATGTTAAAATTAAATTAACAGCTAGTAAGTTTCAGGTTCTTTAATGCATCCTGCCAAGCAAGGTTTTGGTGTAGACTGGAGCATTTATTCACTCTCAAATAATTATATCTGGAATTTTCATAGGCCCATTATGGAAAATAAATCAGAACCTCAATATTTTATACCATGAATCATGTTTGAAAATGTTTTAACTAAGGGCCAGATGTAGTGGAGCACACCTGCAATTCCAGCACTCGGGAGGCTGAGGCAGGAGGATCTTTGTGAGTTCGAGACCAGCCTGGGCTACACTGTGGGCTCAAGACCGATCTGAACTCTAGAGTGAGACCCTTTCTCAAAAAAAGAAGAAAGAAAGAAGGAAGGAAGGAAGGGAGAGAGGGAGGGAAAATATTTTAACTAGAATATTTGGGTGAAAAGTATGTCCCCAGACCAACCCTAAAAAGAAACACTCCCCAAAAATCATCTGGATTTAAGGAGGATCAGAGCTTCTTATTCACTTCACTAAGAAAATTGGTGCTAAAATTAATCAACACTAAATAATTGGCATAGAAAAATGTATAATTAGATAAAAACAATGAAATTGATGCACATTTACCCAAATTGGTTCTTAGTTTTGCTTTTTTGTTTGTTTTTTTGTCTTTTTGAGATAGGGTCTCACTATGCAGTTCAGGCTGGCCTTAAGCTCACTTCGTAGCTCAGGCTGGTCTCAAACTCACAACAATTCTCCTGCCTCAGCCTCCCGAGTGCTGGGATTATAGGCATGCGCCACCACGCCCGGCCCTGGTTCTTAGTTCTTAAGGCATTGATATCCAATGTTCTTGCTGGTAACTGCTATTCAGTTTAACGTGAGCAGCTGTCTACAGTGTCACTCTGAAGAATGTGTACCTGGGGGGCTCTTCCAAAGGCATTCCAACTACTGCCACCAAGGGCCCAATGCCGGCCATACTTAGCCACTGAGGGCCCAACCCAGGCCACACTCAACCCTTCCTATTATCCCTGTTGCTCAGATCCTTACTTCCTACCTATGAGAGATCACCAAATGCTTGTCTGAACCCTCAGTCGGGCTGAAATGAAAACTTGTCCAAAGGCTCAGCAGTGGCAATAAATTCATGCAGTACAGTCTGCCTGTAGTCGGGTCCAGCTCGTAGAGAATGCAGACAGGTCCTGCGCAGTGTCCATGAAGGTCGGCATCAGTATATGCATGAACACAATTTGGCAGCAGCTACTGCGAGCGGGGCTCCGTGAGGGCCACTTGACCTACCCAGGAGATGGAACTGTGTGAGCCAACAAAAGGAAGCAAACTTAATAACGGCATTTGTGCATTTTTAAATATAATAGATATAATTAAAATATATCTAATTAAAAGATTATAATACAATTAAAAGATTCTATGTACATGTAATGCTGAGGATATTACTTAAATGTAGATATACTATTTACCATTCTCACAATGTGATAAAAATGCACATATAAGAGACATCACAAACTTGAGAGTATGTCAAAAGTATGATAGCAGACTTCTGAGAGAAAGTGGAACATGAGAAGAGTTCAAGCAACTCTTCTTGGTTGCATGAACCAAGTTCAAGCAACTCCCATGCTCTGGGACACTGATGCTGTCGTGCTGTCCTCTCCAACTTGCTTCTTCTACTCAAGATGAAAATGGTAACATTGCCGACCTCGAGGGGTTGCTGAGTGAATTTGACGGAGTAATGCATATAAGGCGCTTGGCCCACGGGCCCAGCTGTCCAGCACGTGCTCATTCCAGTTACGGTTACAGAGCGGACGCAATCACAGACACAATCACCAATTTTGCTGATGGCACGAGGTGGTGTTGCTGCGTTATAGGGCGTTTTCCTGTTTTCTAAGCTTTCCTCAATGTCATACTACCGTCGTACTGCTAAAAGTTTTAGGAAGGTGAAGATCTCTGAGGAATATGGATTTTCTTCTTGCATTTAGAAAAGTGGAATGATACTTTCAGTCTATTTGTGGATATTCTCCAGCATAGAGATGGTCCTGGCACGAAAAATATGCAGATGGGGGAAGCAAGCCCTTCGCCGAGGTAACCGCCAAACATAGCGTGAGTGTTTCCCTTCTTTGGCTAATTATGAAGTCCTGGCTTTGTTGTGAGCCTAGGCTGTGGGTTCTCATCTCGTTAGGAAGCTTTTGTGCTGAAGACTGCTTCTAAATACTGAGCTGGAAAGGTATGGGCCAAAACTATTGGTTCAAAATGAAGAAGGTTATCCCCGGATGAGATCTAGGGCTTCAAGAGGCTAGCCCCCATGGGCTCAGGGAGATACACTGCAGGCTGCACCATTTTCTGGCTCAGATCTAGTGTCTCTGCAGGACAGTTCCATGGAGCTCACTCCAATGGGTTTGTGGCCTCTGGTTACCGAGTACAGCTAAGTTGCTGTTGCCCACAGTCTGAGGGATTAGGGCAAGTGATGTGTCAGAAGGTGAGAGGGAACAGGCCCTGTTTCTAGACACTGCCAGATTAGAGACCAGGGGCTTGGCAGAAGTCCCTTTCTCCACTCCAGTCCTCTTTCACTCAGCTTGGGGTTCAAACTCACTCACAGCTGACCTACTGCTCAGTCAAACTGAGGCCAAAGTTTTATCTGGTAGGAGTGAGGGAATTAAAGTGAAGCTTCTGAACTGGGTGAGACAAATGTAAGAAAATAGCAGGTCATGTGTGGACACGACTAGAGGAGTGATCCCCAGCAATCCCATACTTACCAACCCTGTGCAGGACATTTGAGGTACAAGTGACAGAATATGATTGTCTTAGTTGCTTTTCTCTTTGCTGGGACAAAATATCTCATACCCAAAAATAAGGAAGAAAGGTTTATTTGAGCTTGAAGTGTACAAAGGTTTCAGTCCCCAGCAGGCTGGCTCCAAGGCAGGAGGATGGCATGGCAGAGGAGAAAACACCAGTGGCTGGCAGCAGGCAGCAAAGCAGCGCCTACCTCCTCCTCCTCTTTTTGGCCCTTCTAGGCTGTTGCCTTTGGGTAGTGCCACTCACACGCCTCTTATCCACACCCAGAGCTGTGCTAAGCCAGTTAACAGGCCAAGTTAGTAATCACGCACCCTTAATCCCAGCATCACACCCTGCTCCAGGAACCTTTTAAACACCTCGCCTAGTTGCATGAGGCTTTGGGGAATAAAGCTTGAATCTAGCTAGATTCAAGCCATAACAATGGTGCTCTGAAGCAAGGAACAACTTCTCAGAGGAACATTCACCAGATAGACAGACAACCATCAGCAGGGAAGACAAAGCTCGGGTGATCCGACTTAGAGGCCATCAGTGGCCAAGGGGTTGAGCTCAGCCTCATGCTGACCGGAATGCGAAAAGACACTTAGGCTGTGTGAATAAGGCTAGAGAACATCAAGGAAAAGGGGAAAACGACTGAGTCACAACCTCAGAGCCTGCGAACAGTTTCAAAATCTTCACAAAGAGAGGAAAATCTAAACAAAGTAGAAGTGAGCCAGAAAAGGCTGATACTAGAAGTTCCCAGAGGATGTGAAGGTGCCCTTGGTGCCTGGCTCTGTGGGCTCTACGGGCAACTGCCTCTGCTGACATCTGGGAGGTGGAGACAGGGACACCAGTTAAAATGTGTTGAGGAGGACACAGCTACAGAACCCTCCTGTTGATTGGGTTGGGGGGGCCTGCCACCCCCCACAAAGGCAGGCCTATGAGCAGGGCCCCTCGATTAACACAGAAGAAGAATAGCTTTGGATCCTAATGTAACTCCAGCTTGCTGTCCTATTTGTTTCTTATCATTGAGAAGCTGTCGCTGTGTGCCTAGAGTTCAGGAAAGAGGGCTAGAATTCAGCTTGGGGAACTTGAAGTTTGCAGGTGATAAACCAACCATAGCCATAGACAGCCTTGCCCATGTAGAGACTGATGGAAAATGCAGGAGAAGTGAAGAGCAAAAGAAATGAAATCAATTATTGTGGGTGAAGGGCCAGGCTCCTGACACTAGCAAGGATCAGCTGAGAAGTGAGGTGGCCCAAGTTTCTGGTCAGGGCCCTGAACAGTAGGAAAGAAAACATAGCCGGGCATGGTGGCTCATGCCTGTAATCCCAGCACTCGGGAGGCTGAGGCAGGAGGATTGTTGTGAGTTCGAGACCAACCTGAGCTACAAAGTGAGCTTAAGGCCAGCCTGAACTGCATAGTGAGACCCTGTCTCAAAAAGACAAAAAAAAAAAAAAAAAAAAAAGAAAACATGGGTGTAACTGGAAACAAAAGAAGCAGCACACACACAGCCAGGCACTGAGGTCCCCCAGAGAAGGTCATCCAGGGTGCTGCGCCTGTCCGGGGGTCTCTGTGGAGGGTGGGCTTGCTGCCAGAAGAGACAGAGAAGGAATGCAATGTGCAGGAACACCAAAGAGGGTCCTGGAAACATTGCTGAATATCGAGTTCCACGTTGTGGCTTGCCCACAGCTGCCCCGCACTCAGCCCTGGACAGAAGCCAGCCTGATTGCTGCAGGGTAGTCTGGAACTATCTCCCAGCTAGTCCAAATTCCTTCCTCACATCCACACAGTTGAGCACAGCATCGTACTCCTGACCATAAAAGTTGTGTTAGTTTGACTTGAAAATGAAATATGAACCTGTAATTCATGAGGTAGACTTGTGATAAAGCCCAACTGTCACACCTCTAGCCTAAAAAGAGAAAGGAAAAGGGAGGGAGAGGAGGGAAGGAAAGGAAAGGAAGAACGAGAAAGAAGAAAGGAGAGAGAAGGGGGAAGGAGGGAAAAAGGGAGGGATGGAGGGAGGGAAGGTGGGCAGGCAGGCAGGCCGTCCAAAAGCAGATGTGTCTTTCCTGGGTGAAATCTCAATGGTGAGAAGGTCCGCCTTCTCCGCTCCAAATGGCCATTTCATTATTGTTATTAAAGAGTAAGCTAAAAGGAGAAGACGTTGACGAGCGTCAGCGGCACCTCACCAGGCTCATGCTCCTTCTCTGAGCCCCTGCGTGACTGCCGCCTGCCAGGTCAGAAGCACCGATAACTGGGCAGAGTGGGTGGGCTATTCAATGACTTAGGACCCGAGCACTTTCGGAAGGTTGATGTCAATGATCAAGGTGCTAATGACTCTCTTGCCTCCAGTTCGCAGTGCCAGGGGCACCCTCTTCTTTTCCATGTGAAGGAACCATCCTGCCCTCAGTCCTGAATGAGGCACATTCAGGGAGGATTACAAACAGATCACCCTTCTATTCAAGATGTTTCCAGAAAGTATGTGTTAGTGAAGTTTGTCCCGATGTTGCTTTTTTTATTTTTCTATTCTGTAAATAAAAATTGGAACAGAGGGTTCTGGCAACACTCCTGTGGGGAGGGTGTTGAGGGCAGCTTCCTGTTTGGGTCTGGCTGTCTGGAGCTAGGGAATTATTTCACCCCAGAAACTTCCTCCCGAGGAAGCAAGCTCCCAGGGAACTGCCATAACAAGCAAGGGGGAGGCAGGGAGGACACACCCGTGGGTGGGTGATTCCTTACACAACGGCTGAAGGAAATCAGTGTCTTGTTATTAACAGTGAAGTCAGCACGAAGGCCAAGCAGCCCTGCCTGGGCACTCCATCTGCACCGCCGGTCACCCTGAACACTCTGTACCCTAAACACATCATTGTAGGTTTCCTCATGGCTGCCTAGAGTTTGCACCACTTTCCATTATGGGAAAGGCCTGTTTCTATCGTCCACATTCTTCAGAGTGAGGGAGCAAGTGAGCGCGTGCCCCCTGGAGTCACTCGCTCTTCAGCCTTCTCAGCAAGAGCACACCTCTAAGGTCCAGTTCCCAAAGAGGCTCAGCGTCCTTATGCCTGGCTGCAGAGTTTCACCATGACGTGACTCTTACGCAGCATGTTATGACATTGTTAGATCTGTTAAACCCTTACACTGGCTTAGGAAATGTCTGCTTCTTCTCTTAGCCGTCCCCTGCGTTCAGCGTCCAGGTCTGTCATGCTGCCTTCTGTTCTTAACATAGAAAAGACTGTGCACACTTCATGCACGCCCAACTGCCGGCATGTGTGCGGGTGAGTTGCATCCGCAGAGCCGGTGCCACCCCTCAGTGCCACACGCTTCCTCCCGCCCTCTCTACCTCCTGCCCGCCTCTCACAGCAGTAACTAAAGGCGATGCTTACAGTACCCCACCCAGGCTTACTTACTCCGCAGGACTGAAGCTTCGCACCTGTCCCCCTTGCTAGCCCACTCTGCCCCTCCTGCCAGACCTGGACAACCACCTTTCTACTCTACTGTTTTTGTGTTTTATTTGTTCATTTGTTTTTTTGTCTGTTTTGGTACCAGGGAATCAAACTCAAGATCTTGCTCTTGCCAATGAGGTCCTTACGGTGCTGAGCTATCTCCCCAGCCCCTACTCTATTACTATTTGGAATCCCACATGGTGCCATCAGGCACTGCTTGTCTTTCTGTGCCAGCCTTGCCGCTCTTGCTGTTCCCAAGGTCCAGCTCTGTTACTACACAGCAAAAGCTTGCTTTCCTTGTCACTCAGCCTGACGTCCCTGGAGGCTTCACCCACCGTGAGGTGTGAGGGGTGAACACTCAGCTGACTCTGGGTTTAGAGGGGTTCTTTGGGACGTGGCTTGGGCAAGGTGATGGGGCGGACCCCTCTCCATGACAGAGACCTACCAGCTTTATAAGAAAAGGGAGGAACACTGGAAACACCCGGGACACACCCTCCCAGGACCCTGCTTGCCACAAGGCCATGCCAGCCTGCCCCTCACCCTGGGACCTCTAGAAACCTGTGCCAAAAGGAACCTCTTTCCTTAAAGAGGCCTGTGGTATTGCCACGCTGGTGAAAGAAATGAGTGAACCCACAAGGTGTGCAGAAGCAGGTCCTGGGCTTAAGTCAGAAGTGGAGGTCAGAGTCCGGGCAGGAGGTTCGCAAATTCTCTCTTTCTCTCCTCCCCGACTGCAGGGCACCAAGGCAGCTGGCAGGCAGCAGCCAGGCACAGGTCATCCTGCTGGCACTGGTGCCTAGAAATGTGAGAAACAAATTTCTGTGGTTCATGAGCCACCTGCTCTGCGTGACTGTCACAAGGGCCCAAGATGAGCCATCTACAGCGCAGGGTTCTTAGGGAAGGGTTAGTTCACAGTGTTCACCCACTTAAGCTTCCTATAAGACTGCTTAGTTCTGAAGGAGGCTGGGGAAATTTCGGATCTATAGTCTGAAAGGTCAATTTCAGGGCCCAAGGTGCCCTTACCCAGGAGCCCCGGTGTCGGGTGTCGGGCCCACTGCAGCACGGGCTGCCTTAGCAGCTCCCCTGTGCTAAATTTAGCAGCAGGAGTCCACCACACAGGACCGGGCCTGGGACTATCTCCCCGCAGGATCCCTAACGAAGCACCACCTTCCAAGGCCCAGCCTTGGGGCCTCAGCCTCCCCACGGTTCCGGCCCGAAGCCAAGGCCGGGAAGAGCCCGCGAACGCCACGCGCACACGGCGTGCGCTCGGGGCGTGGACCGAGCTGAGCTCGGCGCCCGCGTGGGGCCTCGCGCGCCCTACCGTGCGCGTTAGGGCCGCGCCGGATGGAGGGGGCCCGGGTGGCGGGTCCTGAGGTCCTGTGCGCTGCGGACGAGACCCGCCTGCGCCCCGAGACGCGGGGGTACACTGCCCTGGGACAGCAGGGTCACCTGCAGCCAGGGCTGGCACCTGCTGCTCTGCCTTCGTCCTGGGCCTCGCCCCGCAGGGACCGTTTCCCCAGGAAGGTCGTTGAGGGGACACCCATGGTCACGCCACGCCTCTGCCGGGAGGCGGACGTGTAGGGGTACGCTGTCACCTGGGGACTCAGCGGCTGTGCCGTGTGTGGGTAAGGCTGGGCGTGGGAGGGGACGCGGCAGCGCGGGCTCGGCGTTACGGGGCCCTTGTCCTGGGTGCTTGTCCATGCACTAGACAGGTACCCCTGGGGACTGGGGAAGGAGGCTTCCTGAGATCCCTGGCCCTTACCTTGAGATATTTCTCCGCAGCCCCTAAAGCCTCCCGTAAAATAGTTGTCCTCTAGCTTTGAGGTCATCCCCCACACAAGCGTCTCCTCCAAATACGAGGTAGCCAATGCCTAGCACATAGCTGACCTTTCACAACGGTCCCGTCAGCACCAAGTCCATGAAGGGCATCAGCCCCTGGGTATCAGGACACAGGGCCCTCGTATCCAGACGTGAGAGCCGCTCCAGCTGTCTACACACTGCAGGAGCACCTTGTCACACGACTTCACAGCGACAGTCATGGTACCCACAACCCTGCCACGCGTGGGGCTCACGGTCCATGGTTATAGAGATAATGACACAAGCATACACAAACATGATTTGTACAGGCGTGCCTGTTTGTTTGTGTACACGTGTGTGCGTCCTAGTGACAGGCTGAAACTGATCAGAACAAGGCTGCCAGAGGGCTGGGTGTGGTCTGGCCGAGGGCCACCTCCAGAGCTACCTCCAGGGCCCTGTGTGTCGGGATTCCTTTCTGATAGAGGTAGCTGTGTGCCTGTGATATGGGAACAAACTGGAGGGCAAGGATGAAGGCCCACGGCGAGCTTTCCTGAAGATCCTGCCAGCAAGAAGCTGAGTCCATGGAAGCGCCGCCTGGCCGTCCCAGTGTTCCAGCCCTGCTCTTGGGGTGCACGGTTGGCATTGGCTTGCTGGTATTTTCTTGATTTTTGCATCAAAGCTCATCACAGATGCTGATTGATAATGTTATTTTCTTTTCGGGAGCGCTTTTATCTGACTTTGCAATCAGGAATGTAAGCCTCACAGCATGAACTTTGAAGTGCTGCCCTGAGCCTCCTGGAAGGGTGTGCGGAGGGCCAGGTCAGCTCTCCAAACAACAGTAGGATTTAGCAGAGGAGCGATCGATTCCCGCCTTCACTTGGATGGGAGAATTTTATTGGTTTTGTTTACCAATTGAATCTCTTTTCCTATTATTTATTGATTCAAATTTTCTATTTCTTAATGTTGCAGTCTTTTTTTTTTTTTGGTTTTTTGAGACAGGGTCTCACTATGCAGTTCAGACTGGCCTTAAGCTCACTTTCTAGCTCAGGCTGGTCTCGAACTCACAACAATCCTCCTGCCTCAGCCTCCCAAGTGCTGGGATTACAGGCCTGCGCCACCATGCCCAACTCAAATGTTGCAGTCTTGAGTGGTCTTTATAGTTCTAAGAATTCATCCAGATTTTCTAGGTTATCTAATTTATCAGTTTGCAATGCTTTTTATGACTTCCGCATTATCAGTTACTATTTTTCCTCTTTTAGTTCTGGTTTGAAAGACTCTGGTCTCTACCTAGCTGAAGATTTTTTGATTTGCTTATCTTTTAAAAACTGGCTTGCTAGTTATCAGCTCTCAGTTCTCCTGTTTCATTTCTGCTTGTGGGAGATCTTAACTTCCTGTATCTCTTTCTTAGCTGGTCTAGCTGGAGATTTATTGGCTTAGCTTCAGACAGCTGCCTTCTTGACTGTTTTCTCTTGTTTTCTGGTCTTTATTTCATTTATTTCTTCTCTGATCTTTACTATTTCCTTCCCTGGATCAGCTTTGAGCTTTGTTTTTCTAGTTCCTTGAGGAGAAGTTTGGTGGCTTATTTGCAACCTTTACTTTTCTTCACCTATCTTTTTATTTCTGTAACTTTCCCTCTTAGAAGCACTTTAACTGCCTACCATAAGCTTTGATGCAGTGTATATATTTTTGTAATGAAATGCTTTTTTATTTGCTTTTTGATTCCTTCTTCAAAGCATGGTCTGCTGAGAAGCGCATTTGCTAATTTCCACAGATTTATGAGAATTTCAGGTTTCCTTTCTGATTTGTGGCTTCACACCATAGTGGTTGGGAAAGAGGCCTGAGATCGTTTCGATCTTAGCTGTTTGAGACTTGTGCTACATTTTGAATGCCAACTACCTGAAGGTTTATAAGAAGTGACACCTTGAAGTCACAGGCAGGCATAAGGCCTCTATTCCTATGAATGGGTTAATGCCCTGAGTGGGGGAGAGAGTTCGGCCCCTTGCAGGGCTCAGCCCCAGCAGCCCCTGCCCTCCTGCCCTCTGTCCATCCTGCTGGCAGAACCTCACCCCATGCCAGCCCCTCCTCGGATTTCTGACCCTGAAAACCATGAGCCAATCCAGTTCTGTCCACGGTGCATACCCAGCCTGTGATATTCTATGAAACAGCACAGAACAAACTGAAAGGCCTGATGCAGAGTGCACCCTGGGAGTCTACGGCCATGCCACCCTGAGCATGCCCAGTCTCACCAGAGCGTACCCTGGGAAGCCCCAGGTGCACCTGAGGGGGCTCACGCTCTGCTGCTGCAGGAAGCAGACCATCTGTCAGACCCAGGTCCAAAGTGAAGTTCAGCCCACTGTTTCTTTCCAGAGTCGGGGCAAGGGGAGTCTGGAATATCTCTCCACTGCCAAAAGTGGGGCATTGAGTTTGCTTGCTATTGGAAGTGAGGCGTGGTGGTGCATGCCTGTGCTCCTAGTGATACAGGGAGAAAAACTGATCCCAGGTGGGTGACCTCCAAATGATATAGGGAACCTCCAAATGACGTGGGGACAATGATCTTGCGACCTGACCTGTATGAGTCCGTGTTCTCCAAAACCAAAGAATGAATTTTAGGAACAAACGGAGGTTATGAGCAGAATTATATTTATTGAGGGAAAGAAAGCTCCTGTCCAAGAGAGGGACAGGAGGGGGGCCCGAGCAGGTAGTTCCCCGGAAAGCTGTCTCTTCCGGGGACTTTTATAGGGCAAAACCATGCGGGACTAAGGTAGAGAAGAAGGGGTCTTGCTTAGGTGGATGTGGGGTGGGATAAAACTAAGGTCAACCAATGGGATTACAAGCACCATTGCTCAGGTAAAGTTGATTAGGCCCAGGACCAAATGGGGAAGCGAGCCAGGTAGTAAGCGGGCATGAATGTAAAACAGGACCTTATCTGGTGACCTTCAGACAATGATTCTTCCTGAGTAGTGATTAATCCTGGATGCCAGCCCTTAGGGAGGTCAGCGTTCTTTTGGTCTTTAGGTCTGGCTCACACAGGCGGATCCATCCCTCCTGCAACACCAGCACTCAGGAGGCTGAGGCAGGAGGATCTGGGCTACATAGAGAGTTCAAGGCCAGCCTGAACTGCATAGCGAGACACTTTCCCACCCGCCCCTTGAAAAAAGAGCTTGTCTGCCATTACTGTATTAATCTCTCTCTCCTTTCAGCTCCATTACTATTGGCTTTGTATATTATATGCTCTGGTGCTGGGTGCAAATATATTTGCAGCTGCCGTGCCTTTTTGGGAATCTGATTCTCTTGCTGTGTGATTGTCACCCTCTGTGACTCTTCATACAGTTCCTAACCGAGGGCCCATTCTGTGTCCCCTGTAAGTAGAGCTGCTGTGCTCTCTGCTTCCCTTCACACAGAGCCTCTTGCCCCACCCCTCTCTCTTGGTCCGTGTGTTTCTTTAAAGGCGAGGTGAGTCTCTTACAGGGAGAGTTTCGTCGCATCTGTCCTATCTGTGAGCCGGAGAACTTAAATCCACAGGCCTTGAGTCTGCTGTTTCTGTGGTCTCCTGCTTTGTGCTTTCTTTGCCCCTTCCTAAGCGCTTGCCGTCTTTCTCTGTGGTTCGCCGAGCTCTGTGGTGGCTCTGATCCCTCCCCCTTGCCTTTATTGCACTACGTAGGTTTTGCCTTTGCAGTGAGCACAGGCTGTGTAAAGCATACTGCCTAGACTGCCTGCCCTAGGCTGATAACCACCTCGCTTTGTTCACAAGCAAAAGCGCCGCGTTTTACTGCATTCACATTTCATGTTTCTGATACTACAGTTTACGTCTTCTTATATGGCTTATCCTTTGGCAAGCTAACGTGTCTTAGTTATCTTTGTCTGGTAGTGGAGGTACGAGGGCTTGCACACCACCTTACAATCCAAGAGTGTTCTTAATTTGTCTCTGTATTTACCTCGCCAGGGAGCCTTGTGCTTTCGTGTGTTTTTGTGAGTTTTCCTGATTAAGGAGCCTGCATCGAGCTAAAGAACTCTCCTTGACATTTCCCAGAGGGTAGGCCCAGGCCTGACGTGCTTCTCTGCTTCTGTTTGTGTGGGGAAGTCATGATTTCTTCCTCGGGTTAAAGGACAGCTTTCTGGGGTGAAATGCTCTTGGTAGGTTTTTTGGTGGCAGCAGAGAAGCAGAAGTTAAAGAAAAGGAGGGAAAGGCCTTGCTCACCACTGAGCAGGGCACCGAGAGGCTGGGCGGCAGAGATCCTCTGACCTGAGACAGGGAGGCTGAGGCTTTATGGACTTTGACCAGGGGCAGAGCTTGAGGTGCAGGCTCAGTGACACACAGGAGCTGTTTGGGGGCTCCCTTGGGAAAAGATCCCAGGCCTGGGGTGGTTAAGGAGGAGGAAGTGGTCAGTGGAAGACAAGCTGTTGCTTTTTGGATTCCACCATGTTGAATCAGGGCCATGGTAATTTAGCTGTTTTTCTTGGGCCAGAACCTATCAGGTTTGTTTTGATTTGTTTTGGTTTTTGATACCAGGAACTCGTGCTTACCAGGCAGGTACTTTTGCTGCTGAGCTATATCCCCGGCCCTTGCCTACAAGCTGTTGGTTAGCAGTTACTTTGTTTTTCTCCTCAACATTTATAGAGGGTGTCCTGAATTCACTGCCTGCGAGATCCCTAAGCCCCTACCTGGATTTTGTGTCTTTGCCCAGATTTAAGATGCACTCTGTCTTCTGCTCAGTGGGTCTTTGAATAAACTTTTTCTGCTCCTCTTGACATGCCTACTAGATGGATGTCGGATCTCTCCACAAACTCCCATAATCTCACGGCTTTTCTCTACTATTTTCCATTCTTCTTCCTTAGCCCGCACTGGCTAAGCGATTTCACCTGATCTCTCTCCACGCCCCCTCTTCTGCTTGGTCTGCTCTGCTGTTGAGCCCCCACTGAAGTCCTCCTCCTCATCAGCTCTAAAACCGCCCCGTTCAGTCTTCTTCAGGTTTCAGGCCCTTTGTTCAGCTCCTTACTTTATTCTCATTTTCTTTTCCCCATTTCGTTAGGCAGTTTGTATGTTTCCTTGTAATTTGCTGAGTTCCATTAGAGCAATTATTTGGAACTCTTGGCCAAGCAGTCGGTGGGTGGTCCATTCTTTGGGGCCGGACTCTGGAAGGGCACTGTTGCCTTCCGTGGCACCATGTTGCCCCTGTCCCCTATGCTCCGCGTAGGAAGGTGTTGCCCCTCCACGGTGCAGGTGATATAGGGGAAGGAGACTCGAAACTGAAAGACACCTGGGCTGAGTCCGTGTTCCTTAAAACAAAAGAATGAATTTTAGGAACAACAGAGGTTAAAAGTTGAATGTATTTATTGAGGGAAAGAAAGCTTCTGTCCAAGAGAGGCACAGAAGGAGACCCGAGTGGGTTACCAAGGAACCTGTTTTTCTAGGGATTTTTTTAGAGTAAATCCATGAGGTGAGGTGGGTCTAGGGTGGGAAACCTGGGAACCCACTTAGGTGGGCAGGAGATGGGACAAAGCTATGGTTCACCAATAGGATTACAAGCACAGTTGCTGAGGTAAAATTGATTAAATCGCAACCAAATAGGGAAGTGAGTCACAGAGCAAGGGGGCATGAACACAGAACAGGGCTCTTCCTGTGCAGAGTCACGTTAGGGACTCATCCTGTCCTTTTCAAGCTGAAAGAAACCAGTTAGAATATCTCTGCCTGATGTCAATCTCTGGGGAGGCATGTCTGCTGTCTAGAAGTCTAGCCCACAGCGGGATGCCTGTCTCTCCCACAGTTGCAAGGTATCTCGTCTTCCCCAGGGGCTCCTTGAGGGCCCAGCCCTGTCTGACTGCCTATCATATTTCTGTCTAACTCAGCTGCCTACCACATGGGAACCGGCCTCAGTGAGAAAGCACTCCACCTGGGGGCAGGAGCTGGGCTGGTGTCCTGGCAGTGGGACACAGACACAGGTGTGTGCTGTGGATGCTAGGTCTGGAAGACTGCGCTCGATGGCCTGGGCAGCTCGATAGCCCGGGCAGCTCGATGGCCCACAGCATTGGCCCCATGCAGGTCTTGGTCATGGTTCATGGGAGCTCAGTGCGGAGCACAGGCCTCGGCTGTTCTAGGTTCCAGAGTGGGGTCTGGAGGCAGCAGTGCGCACACACTGCAGATGGCAGCGTCCGTCCAGGCATGGAAGCGGAAGTCCACTGCAGACACACACGAGGCAGAGGCTGAGCTGACTGAGAGTGCGCTCGCAACAAGAGGGCTGGAGGTGCATGTGCACAGCTCCAGAGGCCACTGTGGGCCAGCAGCAGGCATCAGACTCTACAGAGCAGTGGGGGCAAAGCCTGCAGAAGAGCCGAGACCCTACCCGGCGTAAGTGCAGTTTCTGCACATGGTCTCGGAGCCAGAAAGCCTGCGGTGCAACATGGCTGGGGGTTCTGGAAAGTGGGTGGTGGGCGGGCACCTGGAGAATCCAAAGCTCCCTGTGGTGTCCCTAGGTCTGGCCATGGGAGGAAAGCTCCAGTGGCTCCAGGGATAGTAGAGGGGGACTGCCAACTGCTGGCCAGGGCCAGGGCCACCACCTGGATCTAGGCTGCTCCACAGAGCAGGAAAGGAGATGGGGGCTGAGAGCCCAGGAGACGGCAGAAACAGTTTTTCTCAGCCCCTGGAAGCAATTTTGCTCTTGTGAGAACCAGCGTCTGGGGTCCACAATCACAAATGCTGTGGGCCCTCAGGGTAAGGCCCTCTGGGGAGACACCAGTGCACGCAAGCCCAGCGGTCACTGCGGTGCTGTAGGGCCTGACGCCCTTGTTACCCCAGGTCTCCAGGCACTAGGCTCTGCATCCTGCGGAGACCTCGGGCTGCACAGCTGGCTCTTGGCAGGCACAGTGTGGGCAGGCTCCTCTCCACCTGAACAGAGCCCGGTGACACTGGCTAAGGAAATCATGGGCTCCTATTCTTCTTGCAGTTCTCCGGGGGTTTTTTCCCACCTTTCTTCCAATCTATTGCTGCGTTTCCTTAAATGAAGCCATGTGCTCCTGGAACAAGGAAGGTTTTGGCCATGCCCAATTGTCCTTACCTCTTCTCCCTTCACCTCACTGTTAAAATGTACTGAGGGTTAGGGGTTAGGTGGAAGGAACACATGAACCCTCTGGGCCTTGGGTACTGTAGGGTCTTCTGGGCTCGCACTGACCACGTGGGGACAGTTGGAGGTGAGCTGTTTGCTCCCACGGGACGTCGGGCTCATTCCTACCCATCACTAATTTACTCAGTGACTGCTTGCAAGTGACATTAACAGTGGCTTATCAACAAGTCCCAGTGGCAGTCACTGCCTTCCTCTTCTACCTGCTGCACCCATGCTGCAAGCCAGCTCTTGCCCCTCGCATGAGGACAGCTCCCTGGGGTGGTCCTCATGCAGCCCACCTGGTTTTTTATTCCCCATTCATGCTTAGACAGATCCAGTCCTACAAAATGATTGCTTGCTTATGCTTTAAAACAGGAATGTGCTCAAAGGAAGTCACAAACTCCACCTACACGTGCTGTTACCCCCGCCACTTTAAACTGATGAAATCCAGGGTGGCCCTACCCATGCACGTCACAGATGTCCCCACCACTCTGGAGCACTGTAAATGCCTTGCCTTTGTGCACAAGTCACAGGGCGACGGGTAGCGGGGCCTGTGTGTCAGCCATCGCAGGTCGGCCACGGGAGCTATTGCACCTGGGCCCCTTGTCCTCGGGCAGCGGCATCAGGGCCATTCTCCACAGCTGGCCACCACACTTCTTGTAAGAGGGCTTCTGTGCTCCCCACTGCCCTTCTCCATCAGCCACTGTCTTGATTTCTTTTGGGAGGAAGATCATGAGCCAAGCAGAGAGGGCAGGGCTGGGCCGGAGACAGCGAGGCACAGTCAGCCACTTTCGTGGGCCACCGTGTGGAGCCCAGTTCCAGAAGTCCATGTTGTTTCTTACAGCTTAAGACTTCATTGACTAGCAAAATTCTCTGCTTTATTGACCACATACAAGTTAGTGGCATCCAGCAATATTCCTCAGAAGTGAGCCCCTCCTGGGCTGCTTTTTTTTTTGGTACTGGGCATCAAACTCAGGACCTTGTGTTTGGCAGGCAGGCGCTTAAGCCACTGTCCCTGGTCCCTGCCTGACATCCGCCTCTGATACAATGGAATGTTCTGCAAAGCCACAGCCCCACCCCCACCTGTTGTCCCAACAAGACTGTCCTTGCAAAGCTGACCATGCACAGCCACATGTGCGGGGCCCCAGCCCCTGCCAGGGCTGGCCCTCTCTGGACCACATCCTCAGCTCCGGTTCTCTCTGTGCGGGCAGCACGGGGCAAGCTGTCACAGCGCACAGACACCCGCAGGCGGTGCCAGAGGCCTCCACGCTCCCACACCCTCCCTTCACTCAGCGGCGACAGGTTGCCCGGTGCCTCCCTTCACATCACCTTCAGTGTCACTTGGTGCCAGGGCATTAGCCAGTGTCACTGAGGCAGCAGCCACAAAGCCTGATAACAGCAAGCACAAGCACACACCTTCCCACTCACTGGAGCTCTGTTCACTGCCGAATGCAGCTACAGACTTGCTCCATGCGTCGTCACTCCGGGGTCTGCACCAAGAGCAGCAGACCTCCAGGGCGCGGTCACCTCGCGGCACGGGTGAGCAACGCACGCTGACTCAGCAGGCGTTGGCCCAGAGCTGGCCGGTGCTCCTCTGTCAAAGCATGGCTGTGTCAAATCCGGGGCAGACAGGTCCGGAAGGAGCCTCCTGCACCACGGGCAGGGGCCACCGAGAGTCCCAAGGCAACGTGGACAGCTGAAGCGGGAAAGAGAAAGGGTCCTGGGCCAGTCTTTCCGCTGGCCTCCGCCATTTCTCTGAACCACCCCCCTGCCCCAGAAACCCTTGCTTCCGGGAAGCCTCTGAGAACGTAGGAGGCAAAGCTCTGGCTTTTGCCCCAAGCCTGAGACGCAGCCTCTTCTCTGGAATACTGAAAATTCTCACTTCCTGTTCATCCTCAGCCATTGGTTCTATAAGGGCAGAGGGCCATATATTTTAAAGATGCAGCTGTGTCTCCTAGACAGGCCTGAAAAGGCCCTTGGAGCCTTGGGTAGGTGAGCCAGCTGGACTTCGGAGGGCGTCCCGCCCCGGCTCCTGCCCTGGGCTGCCCTGCACTGCCCTTTCCACAAGGTAGACAATAGCAGGGCTCTTGTCCAAGAGACAGGCCCATGACAAGACAGTAGCATCTTCAGGCCAAGTGCAGTTTCCCAGGAGTGGGACTTTTTCTGGTGCAGTTGGAACCAATGTCTAGCCTTGTCACGTCAGCTCTTGCTAGTTACAGGGCATTCTGTGGACGCCAAGTGCAGCAATCAGGAAGCCAGGCCCGAGTGACCCCTCTGGAGTCTGAAAGCAGATAATACCCAGAAGAGGCAAAAATACCGAAAGCCAGGCACCAACCCCAAGGGCTATCGATTCAGTCTCATGTCATGGCCCTGACATCAGAGGGAAATCTGAGGGGTGAATCTTGCGTTTTGCCAGGAAATGATTAGTTGTTTAGCAGAGACAAATATCAGTGGGCTGAAGCAAGAAGCTTTAAAAGTCTTTCATTTTAAGATTCTTTCTCAAAGGTAACTAGAATCATTTTTCTCTATATTTCTCTACAGGAAAGTAGTCCACTCATCCACCATAATTCGTGAGTCAAACCTCAGTTAAAATGTCAAGAAGATATATCATCAAAGACGAGACCAAGGCCCTGGGGGTAAGAGCTCAGGCCACTGGCCCGACGAGGAGCAGCATTGCTTCCCACTGACCCTAAGAATGCAGGGACCTCATACACAGGGAGCTCCCCCGTGGGTAGGGTAAGGGACATGCTTCAAGGGGAAGCCAATCAGACACAAATGACAGCTCCGCAATCTATGCCTGAGTGTTTCCACACTATCACGGCTGACCAGGACCTTAGCAAATATTCTGAGGCTGCTGGATGGGTTGGCGTCTTCCTTTGTTTGTTGCTAAAGCAGAGCTACAGCCCCCACCCAGGAGGTCAGATCATGATCCCCCAAATCAAGACACCCCGGCACTAAGGTCCTGGCGGGGTGCTGTCAGTAAACTCTCCTACTGTCCACTCGGGCATCAGTCCTACAAGGAGTCTCTGACCTCCCTCTCGCCTCTCCTGCAACTTAAAGTTCTGTAACCTTTCGTGGCATCCACCAGTGTTAGTGGCAGATTGATTAACTCATATGTCTAAGCCACAGACATTAAGGCCAGTACCAGGTAAAATCCCAGCACACTGTGCATATGATTGTCTCTAGCTGGCTGGGCCCTGCCTGTTATGCCAGGTGGTGTGGGCAGGCATGCACGTGATGCAGCGCTGTGTAGAATAAGAGCAGGGAGCTGCTTGCTGCCCACCTATCCCAGACCCTGGGCTTGCCCCCGACGTCCTTACACAACTTCAGTGAGGCTGGGAATTCATCGCTTTATAAGCCCCCCTTGCCATGAGATTCTGGGAGGTGCTTTAGCAGCCTGGGTCTTGGGATCCAGAGCTCTTTCAGGGCCAGCCTAGAAGCTTCAGGGCACATCACATGAACAGCATGTGAGCGGAGAGCCCAGGTCCTGCGCTCGCTCCTTACTCTCTGGACTTTGCCTTGTGACGTGAAGAGCAGCCACCCAGGCTCACTATATCAGTTATTTAGGCAAGATAGTGCAAAAGTGCTCACTCAGGTCCTTGCCCCTTGTAAACATTTGCCCCGAGTACCAGCGGCCCATTGACTCTGACCACTCCTCCACATGCTATGCTAATAGAGTCGCAGGCACGCTGAACTGTAATCAGAGAGCCAGTTCCAGAAACCCCAAGCCAGGCCACAAAACTGATGCTTAAAATTAATGTCTCTTGGAAGTACCCTTGGGACAGAATCTGGGTTCCTGAGTGTCCTCCAGGGAAACAGAACCAACAGGACAAATAAATATCTGGCAGGCAGGAGGAGGTCCAGGAGAGTCAGTGCTCTCGTTCCACACTGCAGACGGGCTCGCTGGAGACCCAGGCAAGCTCAAAACCCTCACAGTCTTCTAGAGAATTCATTCCCAGGCCAGAGAAGCCAGACTCTGCTCTCGGATGGGATTCGGCTGCTTCCGTGAGACCCGTCTGCTTTATGGAAGGCAATCCGCTTGAGGCCCGCTGACATTTTTTAAGTATTTATTTATTTAGTTTTAGTTTTAGTTTATCACTCTTATCAAACACACATCAGAAAGCATACCAATAGTGCTTCTTGTGGTGCGTCAGTTTACAGCAAAACTGAACAACGCAATTGTGTTTGTTTACCGAAAAAAAAAGTTCTCAGCAAAAAGCACACAATACTGAAGCAATTCCCACTCAGACAAAGGAAGGGTTGTAGAAAGAAAAAATCGGGATGTGTGTGTATAGACAGTACAGTTGGGATAGATAACGCTGTGCTTCTACATAATTCTATGAGAGGCAAGATCTGCACTAATGGTGGTTGGACAGGATATTATGTCAGCTTTTCGTGCTATGGTCATCCACTAGGTAAATAATTATTGAATCTTTGATATAATTCAGCTATAAAAAAATCTGTAAATATAATTTCATGTATGCACCTTGTACAATACCAAAACGTTATGAAAACAGTTTGCAATGTATTAATTCATCGACTCTGTATGGTTAAGGTGTCTTGAAACTGTCTGATTGACATTTGTATTTTAATA
>PVKA01009222.1:46782-69454 GCA_004027165.1 Ctenomys sociabilis | reverse complement strand
ATACTATAATATACCAACTGTGGTTGCTATATTACATGATGCTATATGCAAATTAGTTTTTTCATATTACCAGATATAAATGTATAAGCTTTGTTTTTTTTTTTTTTTAAAAAAAAAATGACTAGGAAGTTATAAGAAATTCAAGAGAGGAAAAAAATCAGAGTAAAAACAAAAATTGTATGCATTAATTGCTCCTTTCTTTATTGAGAATTCTAATTAAGAATTCTCAAAGTAGAAAGGAGTAGGCAATAAATATTTAAAGATTTAAAATTTCTAATGGGGGCCAGGGAGATGGCTCAGTGGAATAAGCGCTTCCCTGGCAAGCATAAGGGTCTGAGTTTAATCCCTGGTTCCACCAAAAAAAAAAAAAAAAAAATTCTGAATTTAGTTCAACTTATAATACTACATCTCCAAGAAATATGACATACTGTAGTATGGATCAAGTATTTAGTTCTGTCTTGAGTAAATTCCATGGTATGGACTTTACACAGTTTATCCAATCACCAGCTGCTATACATTTGAATTATTTCCACATCTTGGCTGTAACAAATAAAGCTGCTCTGATCATTGTGTACAGTCTTAGTTTAGATAGATGTTTTGCTTTCCCATGAGTACAGTCTTGAAATGTAATTGCAATATTATATGGTAATATTTACAATTTTCTTTTTTTTTGGTATTGGGAATTGAATTCAGGGCCTTGCACTTGGCAGGCAGGTGCTTGTGCTGTAGAGCTATATGCTCAGCTCAATACTTATCAGTTTTATTACTTATCAACTTTATTATTATTTGTATACAGAGGCTTTATTCTCTTTAATATACAACTATAGTATATGTTTTATCATGTTTGTAGATTTTGCAGACATAAATACAATCAGGATACTTAATGGTTTCAACACATCTCAAAAAATATTTTTGTATGTGAGTTGACTCTTTATAGGCCACTCTGGGCCTCTCTTAGCCCTGGCAACAAGAATGTGGGAGCCATTGAGAGTGTATTATTAAGTGGAGCCACATGAGCTGGGGATATTGTGTGGTGATCTGAGCACCTGCCTGGCAAACACAAGGTCCATAGTTCGATCCCTGGTACTACATGCTATGCCAGCCACCAAAATCAGGTGTGGTGGCTCATGCCTGTAATCCCAGTGCTGGGGAGACTGAAAGGAGGATCACTGTGTAGAGAGGCCCTGTACCAAATACATAAAAAAAGGGGGAAAAAGTTAAAAAGAAAAGAAATGAATCAAGTGTCTTCTGTGTACATAGTTGTCTTTTTTTTTTTTTTTTTTTTTTGCAGAGCTGGGTGTGGAGCTGGTGCAGCATGTGGTGCCAGGGATCAAACTGAGGTCCCTAGGAGTATCTATTTCTTTTTCTTTTTTTTCGGAGCTGGGAATTGAACTTAGGCCCTTGCACTTGCCAGGAAAGCACTTATTCTACTGAGCCATCTCTCCATTCCCCAGGGTACAGGCCAGACAGGGTGGATTGATGTGTGTGAAGGCAAGTGGAGAAAGCAGGGATGGTATCTACTTCTGATCTTGTCACTCCATCTATCTACCTTTGGGTCAACAATACATTGCTTTATTTTTTATTTTTTATATATTTAGTACAGGGTCTATAGGATCTCACTACGTAGATCAGACTTGTAGTGGCTGTCCTATTTTCAGCCTCCTAAGCACGAGGATTACAGGCTCGTGCCACCACACCTGGTTTCAATCCCTGTCTCAGCCTGCTCTGGGTGCGGGGCCAGTGAACAGTATACTGCTTTAAGCACTCTGATGTCTGACTTCTTTTACTCAGCATTTATAGGATCATTACTCCACTCCTCTGTCTTTACTTTGCCTTCAAAATAGGCTTCAGTTCATGAATTGATTACTTGATGCATCAACTTGGTCATTATTTAATTTATATATTAATAAATATGTAAGTACCTTACTCATACCTTTTTGTTCTTGTTGTTGCCTTCTAAGTACTGTTTTGAAAGAGCTAATTTTCTTTCATCTGGAAGCACAATCATTTGCAAGATTCTAGCTTCTTTTTCTCAAGAGCACCTATACGAGTCTGAACTTTATGTCATCTGATGCCATAGCTGTGCCTCAGTTATACTGCTTTCCTATCCCACTACCAAATCAATTGTACCCTATCTCTGAAAGCCTGCTAATGGGTACATCTATTTTTTCTTCCTTTTTTGATAGAAGTTGCTTATGGAGTCCTGCTCGGGTTCTCTCCTCTCTATTTTTTGCAGCCTTGGTCTTAAGCTGCATCTTTATTCTCGCATTTTAATCTCTCCCATCAGTGACCCATCCATCAGCACTAACACTTTCCAGTTTTTCCACCCTGCACAAATCCTCCCAGGCTTTTAGGCTGCCACATTTCACTGCCACACTTAATGGCCACATTTTTCTGAATGAAACAGCCATCCCTGCTTTCTCCACTTGCCCTCACACATCAATCCACCCTGTCTGGCCCCACCTAGCTGCATCTGTGCCCAGTACAGCCCCTGACTATATCTCTGCTGCTCAGGCATGCTTTTCCAGCTGCCACACCTTCCTCAGCAGCATTTAACGTAGTAATCCATTCTCTTCTTGATTTTCTTCCATCTCTTGGATGCCTTTGAATCCTGTGCTTCTATCTTTTGTCTTTCCTCAGACATATTGCTAGATTCACTTCTTTACTGATGGAAACCACTACAAAGTGACTCTGAGTAGGATTTAAGTTAGCCATTTGGCTTTTCATGTGTACTTGTGAGTTTGTCCAAGGCCTAGGCCCCTTGTATGGAGATGAGCAGTGTTCTCATAATAAGTGATGCTCTGTGAGTCACTGGTCTCCACTGAGGCCTGTAGTGGCCTTTGGAGCTATGACCCCTCAAAGGATAAGACAAGACCACAGCTAAGAACACTGTGATCCAACTTCAGTTAACTAAATAAAGACTATAACTGCAGGTATCTCACTCCTGTAGTGAAGACTTTCCTGGTGATAACATAGTTCTCCTAAATTAACATAATGTATTACTTGGAGAAGTCCTTCATTGCAGTAGATTGTTAGAGTCCTTGAATGGTCCTGCCCAGATTCCTGCCTTTCTTAAGTATTCCTCTCCTTTGTTTGATAAATAAATAAATGCAGGCTGCCCAGAGAGGTTCTCAGTGTTAGCCCCCAGACACTCGAATTTCGTTATAGGGTTTTGATCCTCGTGGAGCTCTAAAATCATACCACTTGACTTTTATTTAAGCCTTCACCATTCACTTGTTTGAGAGATTGCTGGCCTGATAAGTCCTCAATAAATAAGGGCTAATATTAATGTATTACTTTGCCATTTTTCTTAGTACCACATTTCTTCAGCCACATGTCTGTTTTGAATTTTTTAGAGAGATAGGAGGGATACCCCATCCCTTGCCTAGATTTTCTCTGTGATTTGACAGTGTAGCCATCTCCTTGATACCTCCACTTGAGTATACCATGGGCATCTTCAGCTTAACAGGTCTAGAAACCAGGCATGGTGGCACGCGCCTGTAATCCCAGCACTGGGGAGGCTGAGACAGGAGGATCACTATGAGTCTGAGCTGCATAGCAAGACCTTGTACAAAATACAAAAATAAATAAGTAAAAAAGATTTTTTAAAAAAATGTCTAGAAATAAGCTTCTGATTTTGCCTCTGAAACATTTACCTCTACTGTTCTGATTCATCTCCATGAATGTCTCATTTTCCATCTGTGTACTGAAGGTATAACCTGGGGAATGTTTTTGGTCCCATTTTTAAGATTTAGCACCAGGGATATACCCCAGTGGCACATGACTTCCTGGAAAGCACGAAGTCCTAAGTTTGATTCCCAGTTAAAAAAAAAAAAAGATTTAGCTAGTATAAGTTGTGGTGCTAGACACATGTATCACTGTAATATGACCTCTTCAACTCTTGGGAATCAACCTCAAAGAATATCTCAGTAAGTGAACTTTTTCTTTTTGATTTTGTATCTCCATAGTGTTTGCAATAGTTTACATTCAACAATGTAAAGGACTTTCTTTATCCCCTGTAGCCTTACCCGCCTTTTTTATTTAATTTCTTGACAATATCTAGTCTTTCTGGGGTAGATGGAATCTCAGATACTGAACACTTTCAAGTATTTATTAGCCATTCTTTTCTGAGAAGTGTCTATTCATTTCTATTGCCCATTTCTTGATTAGGTCTTTTACTGAGGGGCATTATTTTTTGTAAGGTTTTATATATTCTAGATATTAGTCATCATGGCCACTTTTAAAGCCTGTACCTCTGATGCCATCCACCTTTGTTGAGTATTGTGTTGAAGGTGGCTGACAGGAGGCTATTCAGAGAGTATTCAGGAAATTTGCTAGAGAGAGTATTGATTAAAAATTGCAATGTAAAATGGCCATCCAGATAGCTCAGTGGACTAAAGCGCCTGCTTAGGCAGAGCACAGCGGCTGGGGTTCGATCCCTGGCTTGCTGTGCCAGCCCTGCCCCCAGGGTGCACTGAGACTGTGATTGAGACTGGGCATGATGGTGTGCACCTATAATCCCAGCGCTTGGGAGGCTGAAAACAGGAGGATCACTACGAGTCCAATCTGTATAGTGAGACCCTGTTGACTCTGAACTAAATACGTTTTAAAAAAGAAAATATGATGTAAGTGTCGGCGAGATAGCTCAGTGGACTAAGTGCCTGCTTAAGCAAGTACAGGGACCAGGGTTCAGTCACTGATACCACATATAGTGCTGGCCTTCACTCCTGGGCACACTGAGCTGGCCACAGAGTCCAGGCATGGTGGTATACATCTGTAATCCCAGTGCTGGGGGGGGGGAGGGCTTAAAACAGGAGGATCACTATGAATCTGAGCTGTGTAGTGAGACCCTATACCAAATACATAAAATAAATAAATACATATTATGATGTATATGAATTTATTTCTGAATGGAAAAGAGGATACTACAAATTAAGTATAATGAATGTAATAAAAAAGAACCATTGGGTCTGACACAGTTGAGAATGGATAGCTTGCTGCCTGGTGTTATTATGGATAATTTAAAGTATTCCAGAGAGCACCTAAGAAGGATGTTATGATGAACTTCAAATGAAACAGAGCCTTAATATCTAAACCTGCTTTAGTAAAGAGCCACTACCATGTGTGGCCTTACAGAAGCTTGGACTGAGTGTTGGTGATCTGGAGATTTCTGCACTGTGATTAGAGGACCTGACATCATGGTCTGTGTTCAAGTTAGGCAGGGACACTATGCAAATCAGCGAATCATAAAACTATAAGTCATGATTTCTCAGATCAGGCAGAATATGGAAGCAGTAATCAGGAATTTGGTCTCCAAATGTAGTTAGTTTTGTTTTGTTTTAGGCAGGGTCTGACTATGTCATACAAGCAGGCCTTGAACTCACTTATGTAGTCCAGGCTGGTGGCCTCAAACTCCTGCCTCTGCTTCCCAACTGCTGGGATTACAGGTATATGCCACCATGCCTAGCAATACTTAGTCCTCAGAGCCATGCTGCAGTGGTGCACCATGGGATTGTGTAGCTTAGCTTCACACAGCCTCGGTCCTGGTGGGCTGGAGAGTAGGTAGGAGCAGCCCTCCTGGAGGTAGTATGTGAACAGTGGAGGTTGGCTAAGGTGACATGAGTTGGATTCTACGTGCTTCCTGAATTTGGCTAGGGCTAAGATTTCAACATAGGGGAATACAGAGCAAACCTTTTCCTAGAATACCCGATCCTAACCTGGCTGTTCCTACCCAATCTTACCAGTATTGTGGCCATTGGTACTTTTTCCTCCTGAGAAATATCTATTCAAATTTCTAAGGGGCCCAGGAGATGGCTCAGTAGAATAAGTGCTTTCCTGGCAAGCGCAAGGGCTTGAGTTCAATCCCCGGTTCTGAAAAAAAAAGAAAAAAAAATCCTTGGCTCTGCCAAAAAATAAGTAAATTTGTATTGCCTATTTTTTAATTGGTGTTATTTATATTTTTGTTTTTAAATAAGGTCTCAGGCCGGGTGTGGTGGCGCATGCCTGTAATCCCAGGACTCAGGAGGCTGAGGCAGGAGGATTGTTGTGAGTTCAAGACCAGCCTGAGCTACAAAGTGAGCTTAAGGCCAGCCTGAACTGCATAGTGAGACCCTGTCTCAAAAAGACAAAAAATAAATAAATAAGGTCTCACCTTGTAGTCCAAGTTGGCCCCAAATTCATGGCTATCCTCCTCCATTAGCCTCCCAAGTTCTGGGATTACAGATGTGCACCTAGTTTAGAGGTCTAGGTTTTAGGGTTCTTTATATATTCTAGATATTAGTCCTGAGGAATAGCTGGCAAAAAGAAAAACTTTTCCCATATTATCTCTTTGCTGTATTAATTGTTCCCTTTGCTGTGCAGAAACTTTTAATTCGATGATTCAGTTTGCTGATTCTTGATGTTATTTCTTGTGCAACTGCAGTTCTGTTCAGAAAGTCCTTGCCTACACATATAGCTTCAAAAATTTTATTACCTATTTTATCTGCCAGCAAATAAAGTGTTTCTATTTTAACATTTAAATTTTTGATCCATTTTTATTTAAGTACATTTTAGTACATGATAAGAGATTTGGGTCTAGATTCAGTCTCTGCATGTGGATAGCCAGTTTTTTCCACACCAATTGTTAATAAGATATCTTTCCTCTATGTGTAGTAAAATTTAAAGTGCATAGAAAGAAGAAAATGTAGTAAGCAGTCACATCAGAAGCTTTTTAAAATAACATGTTAAGTGAAATCAGGCTATATAAATACTCTGAATTAGAGTTTTAAAGCAGTTTTCCATACAATTTTAATTTCAAGCTTATTTCTTTATTCTTAGAGATTATCTACCATATTGTTTGATAGAATATTTGTTGTTTTTCCTGTTTTTAAACGTATTATTCTTATTATTAGTATATTTGCTGTTGAATGTCACCTATAATAAATAAGAATGAATACTTACTAGTTTCATATTTAGGTTTTTTTTTAAAAATCTCACCCATTCTTCCTTTGCTAGTTTTTAGCACTTTATCTCCATTTAATAAAGACAAGAAAGAGCTT
The DNA here is from genome assembly GCA_004027165.1 of Ctenomys sociabilis. Classification (NCBI taxonomy): domain Eukaryota; kingdom Metazoa; phylum Chordata; class Mammalia; order Rodentia; family Ctenomyidae; genus Ctenomys; species Ctenomys sociabilis. The sequence goes on along the minus strand of PVKA01009222.1, from coordinate 62,417 downwards.
TCTGTTCTCAGTTCATTCCTTTCTACTGCAAGGAAAGATGCACATCTTTGCTGCTTAGTATGGTAACTACAAGCTACATGTGGCTACTTAGAACTTAAATTACAATTAAAAACAACAAATATAGTTCCTCTTTCGTACTGACCTCATTTCAGATGTTTAACAGCCACACATGGATTCTGAGCTGGGTAGTCATTGGTATTTTCATGAGCACAAAAATCCCCTAAGGATGGCATGAGTCTAGATGCTTCACCAGCTTAAAAACTGCTTCCAGTGCATCATCTCAGCACTTGCAGTAGCTTTCAGGGCCTTCATTGGACACTCCCGTGGTGTTCTGAGACCATCTGGGAATTCTACTTCTGCCTCTCATAGTCTCTGCACACAGTTTCATGTGGCTATCAGGATGCTTTTGATTAGCTATCTTCTAGGCCCTTGATCTGACTGGGCAGATGTCTGCCCCTGATCCGTGGCTACAAGTCATCCTGGTCTTGGTTTCTTTCCTTTGAACTTGTTTCAATTTTTTAATTATAGCTAGTGGTGGCATATTGGCCTGAACAGACAGCAATCATGAGGATTTGCTATATCAGGGCTAATGGAATTGTCACTTCTCTGCATCATTCATTTACAATTTCAAGAGCTTTGTATTTCTTTTATTTTATTTCTCTACTTTGATTTTTTTTTTTTTTTCCATTTTAACATGATTTTGTGGTACCTCATTTGGCCTTGGCACTTGTCCTGAGTTTGATTCTTCAACATTTTTTTTTTTTTTTTTGTCTTTTTGAGACAGGGTCTCACTATGCAGTTCAGGCTGGCCTTAAGCTCACTTTTTAGCTCAGGCTGGTCTCGAACTCACAACAATCCTCCTGCCTCAGCCTCCCGAGTGCTGGGATTACAGGCATGCGCCACCACGCCCGGCTCTTCAACATTTTTTTTCTTGTCTCGATTAAAAAAAGAAAATCTCTCAAATTCCATTTCTTTCTTAAATTTATACTTATGTTTTAGTGTTTGTTTGTTTTTGTTTTTTAAGTCAAGGTCTTGCTGTATAGCCCAGGCCAGCTTGAACTTCCTCTGTAGCCCAGATTGGCCTCAAGCTTGTGGCAGTTCTCTTACCTCAGTCTCCCAAGTGCTGAGACTATAGCCATGCGCCACCATGCCTGGCTTATGTTTTATTTGGAATCATTTTTCATTAAGTATATTTTTAACCTTGTTTTCCATATGTCTTATTTTAATAGGTCACAGATTTTATAGTTGGTGTTAATTAGTTTTAGTTTTTCAAATTGTATTTCTTCCTAGGAAACTTCATAATGTTAAAAATAAGTGAACATAAGTCATACCTGTCAATATGGAGGAGTCTCAAATACAATGCAAAGGAAAACAGTTTTAAGAAGAATACTTGTAAACTGATGATATTCATCTAAATTTTAAAGAAAACTTTAGTGCTGCATATAATTTAGTGTTATATATTTACTCAGTAAAAAACTAAAAAAGTGTCAGGGACAATGCTGGTGGCATTCTGTTTCTTAGGAAGGTGGAACACATTTTTGTGTCTCAAATATTTTGTGGGAAATTCAAATGTCCAGCCTGGTCTAGCGGTACACACCTATAATCGTAGTACTGTGTGAGCTGAGACAGGAGAATGGCAGATTTTAAGTCCAACAACTTAGTGAGGACCCTGTCTCATAATGAAAAAATTTAAAAGGGTCTGGGGATAAAGTTTAGTGTAAAGGCTCTGAGTTTAATCCTCAACACCACAAAGAAAAAATATCAAATTTTCATGCTGCTTTTAAATATATAATAAAAATATTTAATATAGAACATGAGTATTCTCCATAATCCTATTATCCTGTTGCATGTTGGTATATTTCTGTTTTTTGATATAGTTTAGTGTTCTGATTAATGTTTTCTTTCTCATGATGCCAGTTGGTCTTTATGTCTCTTCTTCATTGGTTATTTGGCAGCCTTATTTGAGGCCAGCACCTCTCCTGGTCTGGAACCTTCTTTCCTGGACTTCTGCCCACTTCCATCTCTTCTTTAACAGCAGCTCTTCCAGGATATGGAGCTGAGCTCAGCTTTATGCTATGTGACCAGGGAACCTCTGAGGAGTCTTCCTTTTTATGAGTGAAGGTGGTGAATGGCAGCTCCAGGTCTCTGTTTTGTGTAGACTATGCTTCTGCATGCTAACATGCCCTGGCCTGTGCTTGGTCTGCAGCTTTTGTACTAGGGCACTTGAGGCTCACCGTGTTGCTTTCACTTTCAGTTTTGATTGTGCCTGAGTTTACAACCTAGTTATAACTTTCTTGAGGAAGGAATGATAACTCCATGCTGAGCAGCATGAGAGTGAAGCTGGAGCCCTGAGCTTCATGAGTGGCAGAGTGGCCCTACCCTCAGCTTCTCACCAACATACAGCAACACTTTGGAGGTTATTGGAAATAATCCACAGAAACACAGCTCTTAATCTTTAAAAAAAAAAAAAAAAAGTCAGAAAAAAATGACTGTTTCTAGGGCTGAAGTGAATTTAGAGACCTTGGGGTAGCTAAGAAGAAAAACTTTTAGGTTTCTCAGTGAGGGCCCTCAAGCAAGTCTGGCATGTACCTTGTAAGCAAGAAATGCAGTCCACGACCAGGGAGCTAACCCAGTGGTCTAAGCACCTGTTTGGCAAGCACAGGACCTGCGCTCGATCCCCAGTACCACAAGCTGTACCTGTCCTGTGTTGAGCTGGCCACCAAAACCACGTGTGGTAGCACATGCCTGTAATCCCAGCACTGAGGCTGAAACAGGAGTATCCCTTCAGGGCTGGGGAGATGGCTCAGTGGAATGAGTGCTTTCCCTGGCAAATGCAAGGGCCTGAGTTCAATTCCCAGTTCCACCAAAAAAAACCAAGAAGGGAGTATCCTTCAAGTCCATACTACATAGCGGCACCCTGTGCCAAATATATAAATTTAAAAAAAAAAAAAAAAGGAAATGCAGTTCAGAAAGCTACTTGAGTCACTCTGCCAGCCAGGATGCAAAATACTCATCAAAAGAGAGAAAGCCTGAGTCAAAGCTGAAAACTAGGTTTAAGAAGTTCAGAAATTCACAGTAAGCACATGCTTCTGCAAGCATGTGATTTGAGAGGTAGCCAGAAGCCTGAGTAAACATTTCCACAAAATAACAGTTGGCAAAGGCCTGGTGCAGCTACTCCCAGGAAGGGTTAATTGAGAATCTTCAGCACCCTGTTTCTCTTTGCATAATTGGGAGCTTATATAGGAGAAGTTCCACCACAGCCTGTATTGCCATCCTTCCCAAATGCACATGCTTCAGAAGTGTGGATGCAGGTAAAGAGGAGGATCAGTGTCCATGCCAGCAAGGACAGGCTCCCCTCCTGCTTCAGTGCACCCTGAGGCCAATGTACACATGATACAGGAAGTTATGTTGGTGGTTTAAAGAGCTAGCCGAAGTTGATCCAGAATGTTTGGACCATACTACAAAAGTGAGAGCTGCAAATTTGGTGACTCTTGGAGATATCTTTGAAGGTCAAATTTTCTTTTGTTTTGTTTTTTTTAATCTCTCCCAGACTCCTGAACTCTTGCCATGTAGAATTTTTAGTTCTTCAAGGTTATTTTACTGGCTTATTTACATGTTTTTCTAGCCCCATATTATCTATTTCCAAGACTTTATTTTTAATAGTTTTCTTTTACCTGTCACTTCTTATTCCTTTACCTCGAATTCTTTCCTTTTTCAAAGCTCAGCACTGTTGCATCTTGTGAAATTCATATAGCTTTATTTCTTTTCTTTATTTTTATTTATTTATTTATTTTGGTGCCAGGGACTGAAATGATTGTGTGCTTGGCAGAGAGGCACTTATGCCACTGAGCTATCTCCCCAGCCCTATTTCTTTTCTTTTAAAAAGAGAACTTTATTGAGAAGTAACTCACCTACTATACAATTCAGTCCTCTAAAGTATTTTCAGTGGTTTTTAGTGTATTCAGGAGTTGTGCAGTTATTACCACAATCTAATTTTACTTGTTCATTGCCCCCCAAAATAACCCTGTAGCCATGAACAGTCTTCCTTTCATCATTCCTCCCTCCAGATCTTTGGCAACCACCAATCTGCTGACTCCACAATTTCCCTTATTCTGTATATTATGTATAAATAGACTTGTATAGTATGTAGCTTTTTGTGACTAGCTTCTTTCATACTATTTTCTGTTTTCAACCTATTCTTATATTTTGTTTTTTCTAATTATTGTTGCTTATTCTCAGACTTTAGATCTAGCTTTTCATTTCTTTCTAAGATCTTTGTGACTGTTTAATGCTTGAATTTATACCTCTTAGCCTTCAAATTAACTGTCAATTCTTAGTTCTCTGGGTAAAGAATGTGATCTTTGATACCTGTGTTGCCACTAATAGGTATCCTGGGCCTCCTCTTGGGACTAACATAGTCAAGGTGTCATTTGGTAAATAGCAAGCAGTTGACTAGCTGGTATTCCCCCTCAGTTCCTCACATTTTTTTCCCTGATAGATGTGGTTATAGCCTCTTCTAATGATTTACACTCTGGTATCTTATGGTATTCCAGAATAGTTTTCCTGACCCTTCATTCTCCTTTTGATGTCTACAACTCATTGTAAAAATTCCTTCATTGCTTCTGAATGTCCTGCCAGCATGTGGCTGGGATACATGCATTTTGCTCTACTTGGGGGTTTGGTTCGTTCCTTGCTTACTGTCCTCCCCTTCACTGCCAACCTGTGACACACATGCTTAATTATTTATGCCATTCTCAGTTTACTCTTTGAGCTGTGCCTGAGCACTGCCAGAGACTTTCTCAGGAGAATCTTTGCCTTCTTCTTTTGTATTTCCCACTTTATGCATACTAACTCATTTCATTGACACAACAGCCCTATGAAGTGCATTATTACTATGTTATGGTACAGTATCTCCTTTTCATAGATTAGGAAACTGAGGTTGACACTGAAGGAAAATTTTCATCTCATTGTTCCTATAGCTAGAGCATTTTTTTTTCTGTCCATGTCTTTCAACCCTTACCCTAGGTCCTAACTCTTGGTAAAGGACTCAATACATATTTAATTTGTTGGGTAAGTGGGTGAATGAATGAGCAAAAGAAAAAATAGAATACTGTACTACCTGGCAGGTTGCTGATGGTTGTACCCAGTGTGACTTTTCGATTTGTGGCCTTGATGAAGGCTCATGATATTAAAGCACAACCTCTAAGGGTTGTTTAGAGGAAGGAGTTGTAGACTCTTCAGTTTGTTGCTGGTGTTAGCATTCAGCACGGCAGCATTTTTAATGTTCAGTACAGACATTAAGAGAGTACAAACAGCGTAATCATTAAGTGGGTAAGCAGTTACCCACATTTGATTGTGATGGCAGCACTCTTAATCCATGACTGATAGAAAGCAGGTGTTGCTGACTCAGTAGAATAAGCGCTTCCCTGACAATTGCAAGGGCCTGAGTTCAATCTCCAGTTCCTCAAAAACAAACAAACAAACAAACAAGAAACCAAATACATAAAAGAAAAAGAACCATTTATTTGGCCAGGGACATGGCTCAGTAGAAAGCAGGTGTTGGGGTATCGAAGGTCATTCAGAAGCATGGGAGAGAGGAAAAGAAGATGAAGAATAAGGGCTTTATTACTATAGCTGGAGCAGGAGAGTAGGAGAGAAAAGTTGGAGAGGGCTGTTGTTTAAAATTGGTTTCATTAGAATGAAGTTTTCATCAGGGTTAAATTAAACAGGCTACCCTTTGTTCTTTACTTCCTTGAGTAAATCTGTCTCATCTTTTATCGTTTGGGATGACACTATTTAAAAAAGACCTTAGGGCCGGGGAGATGGCCCAGTTGAATAAGTGCTTCCCTGGCAAGCACAAGGGCCTGAGTTCAATCCCCGGTTCCACCAAAAAAATAAATAAATAAATAAAATTAAAAAAAAAAAAAAAAAGATGTTTAAAGGGCCAGGGAGATGGCTCAGTGGAATAAGCACTTCCCTGGCAAGCGCAAGGGCCTGAGTTCAATCCTTAATTCTGCCAAAATGAATAAATAAATAAACAAACAAACAAATACAAAAGATGATAAATTTTTGCCAACAGTCTTTGCTATTAGAACCAGTGATTTGTCATCAAATAGTAGGTCACCTACAATAAATGAGTTGTAGTGATTATTTGTTTTGCATGGGAATGGACAGACTTAGACCCATCCAGAGTGTCTTAGTGTGAATAGGTAAACATGTTTACTTTTGCTTGTTACCAAAACTTTTGCTCTGCAGAAGCAGGAGCAATTGGTAATTATAAAATAACATCTGTAACTTTGTAGGCCTTGATTATTTGTTAGGTTAAGAGTGCTTTTAATCTTCATTCTCCTTATTGACTGACGTGTTTTAGTTTAAATAATTTTCATGGTACTTGGCCATTCCAGACAATGCAAAATGGAAAGATGTTTTGGAATATTTATGAGCCAGCCCAAGTAGATTCCTTCTCTTATTCTATTCTTTCAGATCATTAGTGATGTCAGCTTCTAGACATTTGTTTTGTTATGCTTTTAAGTCTCTATGTCATAATACTTTCTTTCTTTGGTATTTATTCTGCACTTCTGTTTCACTGATTGTTGGGTGTTTGTTGGTGATTAAGGTTTTTCCCAAAGTAAGAGTCCTAGAGAAAATGACCAGGACAAAGAACATAGTAATTATCTTTTGTTTTTTTCCCTAAACTAACTTTGCCACTCTCTCAGATTACACTGTTAACCAAAACTGATCACCATGATGGGGTGTGCAGCTTTTGTTCTCAAATAATTGGTGGTAAATAATTATCCATTGATATCTGTGGGGGATTGGTTCCAGAACTGCCATGCGGACACCAAAATCTCAGTATGCTTAAGTCTTTTTTATAAGATGGCATAATATTTTTTCCTATAATCCACGTATATTCTCTCATACTTTAAGATTACTTAGGATATCTAACACAGTGTACATGCTATGCAAATATTTATTACTGTTTAAAAATAAAGACAAGGGAAAATGTATATGTTCAATATAGACACCACAATTTATTTTTCAAATTTTTTTTATTTAGTGCAAAGTTTACAGGGACTTACTACACAGAGTGGATTTGTAGTGATTCTTCTGTTTTCAGCTTCCCGAGTGCTGAGATTATAGGCATGTGCCACCATGCCCAGTGTTAGAGCACCAGCATGACAGGCCTGGGATGGGGCCAGCATGGCAGGCCTGGGATTGAACCTCTGACCCCTGTGTCTGCCTAAGCAGGTACTTTAATCCATTGAGCTACTGGCCAGCCCTATTCTTTTTGTTATTTATTTATTACTGTACTATGGATTGAATTCAGGACCTTGCACTTGCCAGGCAAGCACTTATTCCACTGAGCTATCTCCCTAGTTTCAAATATTTTTGATTTCATGATTGCAGAATCTATGGATAAGGAGGGCTAATTATTAAGAAAGAAAATTAGAAATCCTGTATTTTACTTTGTATGTTGTATGAACAAAATAAATCATTTAGCTGCCTTATTTTGACTTTCTGCTCTAGAAGAGCCATTCTAGTGAACTTGGACCCCAGGGTCCATGTAGGTGGCTGTTCATTAAATCATTAGCTCTAGCGAGTTAAGGCTTCAACTAGGCTTAAGGTCAGTAACCTAGTTGGGCAGCTAAGTACTACCTTACTGCATCCTCTGATATCCAGCTTCATGTTAAATTTAGCTTTCCATATTGAAACATAAATAAAAAGATATTTAGTTTGTACTCAGATTTTCTTGTTGTGGACACCTGTGTTTGACCTTTGAAACACTAACAGTATTGTGTCATCCCTAAAGAAAAATCCAAGTTAGAGACAAAGTTGGAGCAATTACTGATTTAGCAATCTCATACATGCCTTTGTACATGGAGCATGAAAAAGGTTCCTGGTGACAAGCAGGTCAAACACTAAGTTGATAATAATAGCTAAGATTATGAAGTATGTATTATGCCCCAGGCACTGCTATACTGGCTGTGTATGAATTACTTGAGCCTCACATTAGCCCATAGGAGGAAACTGAGTTGCACAGGAATGAAGTAGCTCACTTAGTGTCATACATTTAGGAGGGGATAGAGCCTCAGCTTGACTCCAGGAGCCAAGCCCTTGCCCCTTGCATCAATTGCTTGAAACAAAGCATTGCTTCTTGCTGCCAAATTTGAGGATAAATTTCCCATTTCTGCTATTCCTTTCTGATTGTTTGTACCCCAGCTCCCTTTCCACTCACCATGGCTGGCATTTCCACCAAATCTCTGGCTTGTCCTCAGCCTTATGTCTACCCATTACTCTTTCTTCTCTGCTCTGCTGTTAACACCAGGATGCAGACTCCTGATGACCAGGTGTACTGCACGATCTGATGCTTTCCTTTGCCATTCCTCCCCCTATATCTTCTCTGTCCCTGCCAACACTAAGCTCAACTTCTTCCCTCAAGACCTCCTCCTTGAACTGACCTAGTGGCACCTACTGCCTGGGGATAGCTGCCTCAGCCCTTGGCCCAGGGCTGATTTCACTTAGAGGACACTTCCTCCAGGAGACATTCTGTCTGAGTTTGCTGCTGTAACAGAATACCACAAACTGGGTGATTTATAAAGAATACATACTTATTTCTCACAGTTGTGAAGGCTATGAAGTCTAAGACCAAGACTCAAGCACAAGTTTAGTTGTCAGGTGATGGCTGCATCTTTTGGAGGTGAGGAACACTGTGTATGCTCACATGACAAAGGGCAGAAGGACAAGAAGCCCAATCCTATGAGGACCCACTTTTCCTTTTTGTTTGTTTTTTATGTATTTGGTACAAGGTCTCATCATGCAGCTTAGACTCGTGGTGATCCTCCTGTTTTTCAGCTTCCCCAGCACAGGGATTACAGCATTCACCACCATACCTGGACTTGGTCACAGGCTCAGCATGCCTGGGGGCAGAGCTGGCATGGCATGTGTGATGTGGGATGAACCCTGGTCCCTGTGCTTACCAAAGCAGGTGCTTAGTCCACTAAGCTATCTTGCCAGCCCTAGGACCATCAGTCCCACTCACAAAAGGGGAACCCTCATGGCCTATTCACTTAGGCACTATCTTTTAATACCACCATATTGGCAACACTTGAGTTTTGGAGGGGACCTATTTAAGTCTTCTTCCTTCCCTCTCTTCCTCTCTGGCAGCTTTCCTTTCTCTCATCCTTCTTTTTTTTTTTGGGGGGGGGGGAGTATTTGGAGTTAAACCCAGGGCCTTATGCATGTTAGGCATATACTTGGCCACTGAGCTACATCCTCAGCCTTTTAAAAATTTTGAGATAAAGCCGGGCGTGGTGGCACAGGCCTGTAATCCCAGCACTTGGGAGGCTGAGGCAGGAGGATTGTTGTGAGTTCGAGACCAGCCTGGGCTACAAAGTGAGCTTAAGGCCAGCCTGAACTGCATAGTGAGACCCTGTCTCAAAAAGACAAAATAAATAAATAAATAAATAAATAAATAAAAATAAAAATAAAGATTTTGAGGTAGGTTCTCACTAAATTTATAATCCTTCTACTTTAGTCTCCCAAGTTGTTAGGATTACAGGTGTGTACCACTATACCCAGCTGGAAGAGATATAAGGCGCCCCCATCTCATGCATCCTAGAAAACCCCAAATGATTTCATTCTGTGGCTTGGCAACCTGACCACAGTCACATCTGCTTGTTACCTAGCCCCTTCTTCAGATGATAGGCTCCAGGTTTCAACTGTGGTTGAAGTGTCCACTTTTTTCCTCCCTACACTTGTCCCAGTGTATGGTAGATAAGGAAAGTTTGAACTGGGGACATAGCTCAGAGGCACAGTGACTGCGTGGTAATCATGAAGTCCTCAGTTTGATTCCTGACTCCAAAAGAGAAAAAAATGGGCCAGGAATATAACTCAACAACACTCCACCTGCCTGGCAAGTGCAAGGTCCTGAGTTTGATTCCTGGTACCTAAAAAAATGAAGAAGAAAAGGAAAAAATATGACATGAAGTGCTTAATATGTTCTTGGTAAATGGACAGCAACCTATAACCCCATTAGTAACCTATGACAAACCTAGGGATGTATGCATCAAGGCATATTTCAGGGTTCCTCATGCAGATGGTTCTTTCAGCCTTGTGACAGCATTGCTGTCCTTGTAGTCTCAGGGCTCTTCAAGTCTCCTCTCTAAGCCTCCTCTTTGCTTTGGGTGCTACCTGCCTCCAGGAAAATCTCTTGTTTTTCTTGAAGTGCTGGAGTTGAGGAGGAAGCAGATGAACAGTTGCCTAGTTGAAGGGCTTTATCTAAATTTGAGGTCATCTTTGTATCAGGACTGTTCCTTATAAAAATCAGGGATGAGGATTTATAAATTAAAAATCAATCCAAGCAGTATATAGAGCTGCCCATCAATCTGCTTTTCTGCTTTCACAAAGAGGTCACAGGACCCTTTCATAGAAGAATTTTTAACGCTTATTTTAGTCCTTGCAGGTAAAATGTACAGCCATTATTCAGAGAAAAACAAATGTAAGTAAATGGTATATCTTGAAGGCAGATGGTCTGCTACATCTGTCTGAGAAGTCCGTGAAGGCAGTTGTAAAATAATGACACACATTTTTACTTTACTTCCCACTTTTCAGGAGTGCTTCTCCACAGAGAGCAAGATCAAGCTGCATTTCAACCAACCGTGGTTTCAAGCTGTGCTGATTGTAATTTTTATCCATCATAGGTTTGAAGACATACCTGATTTCGGGTCAGAGAGCCAAGGAGTCTCATTGCAGCTGTGCAGAGGCCTTGCTTTCTGGCTTTGAGGCCATTGACGGTTCACGGGTGTCCTCAGGCCCTAGGGGACAGGGGACAGCATCATCAGGGAGTGTCAGTGACTTGGCGCAGACTGTCAAAACCTTTGATAACCTTAAGGTTAGTTTTTTTTTTCTTCTTCTAAAACTTTATTAATTCAACAGTAGAACACATGAAATAATAAACAGCTGGTGGCATACTATGCAGAATGCCTTTCAGTTTGGTTTTTACAGTTTTTAAATTTAGTGTAAAGTTAGAAACATTTTACATTTTTAGTATTATACACTTGATTTTTAACATTATACACCTCAATTTCCTTTTTGCATTGCATAAAAATGTTTCACACTTGGGTTATTAGCTATTTTTCTTTTTCCACAATATGTAGTATCTTTCAGAATTTCTAAAAGCTGATGATAGATGACAGTAAAGGTAATTTTCCTTTTATCTTGTTTGAGAGCTGATTTCTATTTTATTTGAGACACTTTCTCACAAACTCCATTGTCTCTTGAAATTCACAATTTTGTGACTGTCTTATATTTTGTTGGTGTGAGTGAATCATGTAATGTAGCTTACTGAAAAGAATAAACATTGCCAAGAATGTCATGACATTTCGTCACTGGAGCAGAACTCTCCTGGTGCTATCTGGAAGTACCTACTTCTGGACTATCATTGTCCCATAATAAACTACCCAGCAATTAGCATGATCAACCTTGGGTGATGAAATCATTCTCATTTATGAGCTTTCCCTCATCACAGTGGATTTAGTTCTACCACTGGTACCTTCTGTTTGTTTTTACAGTTTAAATATTTGTTGTTACCATTTTTGAAAAGAGAGTGAGACAGTTATAACAGTTCTGCTTCACTGTCTTGAGCTCTTAGATAACAGAACAATACGATAGTCAGGATGATGAACTGCTGTAACAGCTTTAATCCAGTATGTTTCTACTTCTCCACATTTGTTAGCAGATTTGAAAGCTAGATGTTTGTCCTTAAGCTTAACAATCTTTATAATGTGGCATGGCAGTCAGCTGGGATTTCCAGGTTGAAATCCATTGTGCCTGTCATCCAGTTACCTCTGGTAATTCATGCATTTAAGTTTACTGAGAATGTTTGTATATCATTTTCTTTGTGTAGATTGTAGTTTCTAAACCTTGGCACTAATGATGTTTATAATTGATAATCCTGTGTTGTGAGGGCTGTCCTGTACATTGTCAGATTGATGAACACCATCTATGGCTCTGCTTTCTGTTACTAGTAACATCTCTTTTCATTAATTGTGCCAATCAAAATGTCTTCAGCATTGCCCAGCATTCTCTGGGGAGGCAGAGTCACTCTTGGTAGAGAGCCACTGGGATAGTATTATTAGGCTCCTCCTCCGTGCTCTTTCTACCTGTGCAGGAGAGTTAACGTATCTGAACTTTCCTGAATACTTACCTGCTTTAGAGATGACTTTCTTATTTTTTATTTATTATTACTATTATTTTTTAGTATAGGGTCCTCAGGGTCTCACTACACAGATTGGACTCATAGTAATCTTCCTATTTTCAGCCTCCCAAGCACTGGGATTAAAGGTGCACACCACCATGCCCAGTCTATGATATCCTTATTTGAACTGATGCTTTGCATGTCAGAAAGAGGAGCTTTAGAGGGGCCGGGGAGATGGCTCAGTGGAATAAGCGCTTCCCTGGCAAGCGCAAGGGCATGAGTTCAAGCCCCGGTTCTGCCAAAAAAAAAAAAGAAAAGAAAAAACAGAAAGAGGAGCTTTAGGTACATGGACTATTACTAAGCACATGCAGGGAAGAATAAAAAATGTGGTTTTCCAAGTATGGTTTTATTGTATGAGAACAAACAATTTCCTCCAGGTTTCAAACTGAGGTGTGTTTAGGTAGAGAAGTAGATTGAAGTCAAAGCCCCTAATTAGTGATTTGTAGTGTCTGCCATTTTGGATTGTGTGTATTATGTGTCTATCCATCAGGGAATGTACTGGTTAAGTTCATGTATCACATGCAGTAGTCAGAATTTTAGTGACAGTGATTCCATGCTAAATTCCCTTAAGATTTTTTCTCACCCTGAAAAAACATTTTTTGTTATAGTTGGAACATTTGCTTTGATCTGGATAGTCAAAAACTCATTCACATATTTCTATTTCATGTATACATTTCCCAAATAATATGAAAATTTCCTGAAAACATTGTTATCTATTAAGTTGACTATATTACCAAAGGGAATTTGAGGAGGTAAGAAAAGATCTTTGTGTACTTTTCAAAAGGAAAAGATGAATTGGGTCATGGTGTATAATTTGTGGAGTGTATTGACATTTTGTGCAGAATGATGGGATATCGAAGAAGAGGGCTGTCCCAGAGCACTGGAATTTTTTGGATTTCACATTTTGAAGTAGAAAGAACATAGAACATGAAGAAGTGAAAGAACAAGTCCTACTGCAGTGGAGCCACTACGTGGAGCACTTTTCAACATCTTTTTTCCCCTGGGATCAGAGGAGAGCAGGGAGTAATTATGATTGGCCTGAAGCACCATAATCCTAAACTGCAGAGGGAGGAAACTGAGGCTTTACAGATGACATAGATTATAGTACAACCTGTAAGAACTTCCCTATAGCGGCCAGTGAGCTAGTTTAGCAGTCTAAAGTGCCTGCTTTGGCAAAGCACAGGGACCAAGTTTCACCACGTGCTGTGCCAGCCCCACCCCTGGGCAGGCTGAGCCACCCACAAAAAAAAAAAAAAAAAAAAAAAAAAAAACCACTTCCCTGTTATCTGATCAGACTTTATAAGAGGTTTTGAACAACAGAAATATAAAATGCCATTTCTTGCTCCTATAGCCTTTGGATTTATCAGTGCCTTGCACATGTGGCGTTGGTATTCTGCCTTAGTGATATTGTCTGCACTGAGGTTAGCTTTCCAATATAAGGAAATACCATCTAGTTATTCCTAATCCTTTATCAGGGTCTGTTGGGTCTTCCTACTAATAGACTGCTTTTCCTTTGCTGCTACTGATCTCTCATGTGAAAGAGTAAAACCCAGGATATCTCTCCCCATTCCTACATTCCAGTCATCCTTGGCCTTGCTGTAGAGGCCTGGTAGAAGGCAGTGTTTCTTAAAGTATGTTCCCTTGAGCAGTAGTTTCTCAGTAAAGAGACAGGTGATATGTATAAAATGGAGGTCAAATCTGTGGCCAAATTAATTTGAGTAATTCTGGATTAAACAACTCAGAAAGAAAGCCTACCACAAGGCTTCTTTGAGCCTTTAGGGCACCACTGAGCATTCCTGTCTTCTGTGAGGACTATAGTATAGTGTTCTTAAGCCTCTCTGAGCACAGATTCTTTTTTCAAGCTGCACCCTACAGGGCAAGTACTATGGCTGATTTGGGGGAACATTTGTTTAGTGTAATTTCATACCAAGAACAAGAAATTAGAGAAAAGTATTCATTGGATAGTCATGGAATGAGTGTGTGCCTGTCTTGTTATATTGCCTCCAAATACCTAGGTTTATTCTCTGGTTCCCTGAAGTTTTTTTGTGCCTTCTTAGCTGGTCTCTAAGTTCTTAGTTCTTTTTAGTTTGTACCCTTTACTCAGATATCCATGGTCTTAAACCTTTGTCCCCTGTGTCCTGTGACCTTTCTGAGTGGAAGGTCTGTGAACTAAGTGATTTACATATTTCCTAAACACAGAGATAGCTCTGTGGAGCCAGAATAAGGAGGACAAAAATCAGAAATCTAGGAAGAACTGTTGAAATCAAGATGATGTCCAGGAAAGGTTTATTTTCCAATCCCATATGTCCCATGTAGTTATCCCTTGTCCCTTCAAGTTCTCTTAGTTTGCAGCTGGAAAATTCTTATCTCATATCTCATAAAACAATGAATATTTTAACCACCTACCAAGAAGTGATAGTAATGTCTATCAGTGCTTTGGCCCTGAGGTCACAGGTCAAAAGGAATTCTACCTACACCACAGTCTTGGCTTTTCTGAGTGACATCTGTAAGTTCCTTATCAGGTAGGACTGCCTCGCCAGGGAAGGCAGACAGTGCTGGAACTGTGGTAATATAGCTTTGGATTTAAAGCATAGGAAAATACCTCCTTGGAGTTTAGAAGAGATCAAGAAGCGAGATGAGAGAAGCAGGGGAAGACCAAGACTTGACAGGTCAGCCTCTGGGGCAATGTGGGTATTGTAAAGAATTCCGACATTATATTGGTAATACTTCAATCCTTCACAAAAGTATGGCTTTGGAGCTATGATAAAATTACGTGATTTCTTTAAGTCATAGTGTTACTTGTTGGTGCACTCTCTCAGGGTTGTCTTGAGTATCTGCAATAAACTGAAACCAGGCCTATGAATGCCATATTTGGTCAACACAGGGGCGTGCATCCAGTCAGTCCAGCAGAGCAATGGATGCTGACCAGGCAGAAAGGGAGGAAGCCTGGGAGAAGGCAGAGATGTAGTTGAATTTTCCCACAGAGCCACAAAGGTCTCACCTTCTCCACTGTGGTGTTTTGAGGGAGATTCTTACAAATATTGCAGTCACTCATTGCTGTGGAGATGGATGTACTCTCATACGATCAAGTCTCAAATAGGACATAGGGGCATGGACACTGTGGCTCAGTGAATGTGACATCAGTTCTGAAGCAGGTATTTACCCCAATTTTATTGTGAATGCTGTGTGTGATGGGTGGATCAAGACTACACCTGCCAATGAAAATAGCTTTCTTGGGCTGGGGAGATGGCTCAGTAGAATAAGTGCTTCCCTGGCAAGTGCCAGGGCCTGAGTTCAATTCCCAGTTCTACAAAAAAAAAAAAAAAAAAAAAAAGGCTTTCCTAGCCGGGCGTGGTGGCGCAGGCCTGTAATCCCAGCA
>PVKA01009222.1:0-46682 GCA_004027165.1 Ctenomys sociabilis | reverse complement strand
AATGTTGCTGCTTGGCTAGTGTATGAGTTATCTTAATCTGTTGTTCAGAAGCTTGGGGCTCCATGCTTACTGGGTGTTTATGCAAGTTTACTGTCAGTAAAGAAGTTAATGATACAGATTTGCTCCCATGGGGATGAGTCAGAGAGGACCTGTCTTGTTTTCAGAAGGTTCATGCTTCCCTTTAAGATCACTAGCCCTGGGAACCATCCTTCTATGACACATCCTGTGATTTTTTTAATGGTGCTAAATAAAGGGCCACTTCTTCAACCTCTTTATTATCGCTATATGAAATTATGAAATAAGCTCAGTCAACCCAGTTTCAGGGAATAGAGGTGGTTTAGTATATAAAATAATAGATTTATAGTTTATACATTCATATATATATATTATATATATAATTTAAAAATCAGATAAGTATGTGTTATAAATAGTAGTCTGAACTGCTGATAGTGATAGTTGTGCAAACCTAAGAATATATGAAAACCTATTGAAATATGCAGTTCAAATGAGTGGACTGATTATCTTGCTAAAGCTGTTTTACAGATATATAATATAGTAGGCTGCCCGCTAGCTCTGACACATCAATGTAAAGCAAGTAAAAGAATTTTTTGCCAGGCATGGTGGCACAGGCCTGGAATACCAGCCCTCAGGAGGCTGAGACTGGAGAATTGCTGAAGTTCAAGACCAGCCTGGGCTACAAAGGAGTTCAAGGCCAGCCTGTACCAGAGTGAAACCCTGTCTCAAAAAATGAAAAAAGAACTCTTCAAATTTCATCTGTAGTTGAATGTATTTCCTCCAATGAAAAGAAAATATATGAAATATAAATTGATAAGTCTTCCTCACAGAAAAACTCTAGGTAAGCCGGGTGTGGTGGCGCATGCTTGTAATCCCAGCACTCAGGAGGCTGAGGCAGGAGGATTGTTGTGAGTTCGAGACCAGCCTGAGCTACAAAGTGAGCTTAAAGCCAGCCTGAACTGCATAGCGAGACCCTGTCTCAAAAAAGACAAAAAAAAAAAAAAAAAAAAAGAAAAACTCTAGGTAGTAGATGCAGAAGAAATGAGAGCAATAGAAAATCATAATTTGGACACCACAGTAATAATTGCTTATGTAAAGTGGGGCTGACAGTGCCTGTATTGTGGGTACTTTCAAGGACTGAATACATTAATACTCATGAAGAACTTAGGGTAGCACCTTAGTGCACAGTACTTATTTATTACTGTTGTCACAGTGCCATTATTACTACCTGCCTTGTTCAATATGGGCTTTGGGTTTAAAATCAAAGAATATTTCCTGTAGTACTACGACATCTTGCTAACTAGTCATGCTCAGCAAACTAAATAGGCAAAGCCAGAACTTTGCTGGTGTTTCCTTCCCTAAAGAGGCTTTCCCACTCCCTCCCATGACAGTTATGAAAAGGGATTACTGTTGAATTTGAAATCACTTATCTTGCAATGAGAAATAGCCCCAAGGAAAAAAATCTCATTTTATAGCTGTATGCCATATGTTTTGACCAGAATATATGATGCATGTATTCTTGAAGTGTGTTAAAAACAAATGAGAATGTGCCCAAATGTATTACAGAGTTATAATCTCTCCTCCACAGAGGGGGAGGGAGTGCAGCTAGTTTGGGAAAATGCAGAGTGTACTTTTGGGCATTCTCCAAGGAATCTCAGGTTACCCTGGCAACAACCAGCAAACTCCTTGGCCATTAGAATATGCTGTTTGGGGGACCTTAGAAGCTTCCTTTAGTATCAGTGTGTCAACAGAGCCACTTAGAAGAACCAGGAGGACAGTCCTAGCAACATAGGTAATTTCAGAGGATGAAAGTGCCAGTGTTAGTCCTGGGCTATCCTTGTGCCGAGAAAAGAAGTTAAAGCAATGCCCCATTGTGGTCTGGGGCTAGGAGCCTTACAGCCCAACTTCTGTGTTCACAAATCCTGTGTCTTTGGAAGACTCATTTCTGCCTCACAGTTATGAAGATTAACTAAGATCATATACACAAATCTGCAAACCTGTTGCTCTGTGTCTTTAGTACATAATGTTTCCAAATCATAGCAGTTACTATCATTACAACAGTGATTTTTATCTAATGTACCTGCCAATGTTGCTCTCTTGACTTCCAAGGAGGTAAGATGCCTCTGTGTAGTCCTCTGGAATCGGAAATGTGCTTGCCAATCAAGAGGGGTGGAGACACCTGTAAGCTGCAGGGAAGAGAAGGACATTTCATGGGTTGGGAAGGTTTCACTTGCTTGCTAATGGCCCAGTTATAAAATGCCTTAATCTGGATTAAAATTAAGCTGGAAAATAGTTAAATGAAAATTGCTTTGGAGGGTGTGGAAAAGTAAATAAACCTCCCCACCACTATATGGCAAGTGAGAGAAGGGAGCTCTCACTAAGAGAAGGAAATGTGAAGTGAGGAATGTCTTCATCAAGAAGGTAAACTTCCTTGGTTTCATTTCATTTGAAGTTTTAAGACCCTCCCCTCCTCTACCCTCAAGAAAAGTAGTTGAGGAAGAGACACATTTTTAAAGTAAAATGATGTGATCTGCTACAAGGTTGGGACAGCCCCTGCTGGGGTCTCAGTCACCCTTTTCCTCATGGCAGCTCTCATCAGTGCATCACTTCTGCTGTGCAGAAAGGTATGGCCTTATGATCCTCAAGACAGCCTTATATGAAGTCGACAGAACTGGTACACAAATTAAAATGTAACCTTGGACATGCTTTACAGATGTTTTCTCATTTTGCCCTTATAATAATTCCTTTAAGTAGAATTAACCCCTCTTACAAAAGAGGGAATTGACACTCAGAAAGATATCATACCTACTGGATGATGAAACCAAGATTTGGTCCATGACAGTGTGATTCCAAAGCTGGTGTCTTTAACTGCTGAATTATACTACTCCTTAAGTCTCAGTGTTTTAAACTGCTCACAGAAATAAATAGCTTTTTATTGCTTTACTTCTAACTTTTCCAGATTGGTAGAAGCCCCTGGATCATAAGGATTTGACTTGGTGTCTTAAACCCTAATTTCAACCTGCCCCCATACACCAGTCTGTGTTTCTCTCTTTCCTGGTGCATCAGTTGGTCTCTGAAATGTTCAGTGTGCCCTCTGGAGGAGCAAGGCAGCCACTTCCAGCAATACCGCAGCACTTACTTAGGCAGTTAAGTGATATATATTTTACATTTCCAAAATTATATTCACCCTTCAAACAATTTATTAAATGGTCAACAGTTCTTACTGCAAGGAAATTGTTTCTCCTACTGCAGCTTGTTTTCCTTGTTGGGAACCATTAATTGCTGTCTCACTGACATTTCCTAGGCTACTACACTACATTAATAATGATAAATTTATTAAAGACATCACTGTTACAACAATTAACTTTAAAACACTTTCATCATCCCTGAAAGAAAGCATCATTATCCACTTAGCTGCTGTAACAAAATATTATAAGCTGGCAGGGAATGGTGATCTATACCTATTATCACAGCTGCTCAGGAGGCTAAGGCACAAGAATTGTGAATTCAGAGCTGGTGAGATAGCTCATCAGACTAAGTGCCTGCTTAGGTAAGTGTGAGGACCAGGGTTCATTTCCTGGCACCACATGCTGCACCAGCCCCACCCCTGGGCACATTGCACTGAGACCCTGCTGGGGAAGCTGAAAACAGGAGGACCACTTTGAGTCCAAGCTGCTTAGTGAGACCCTGTACTGTATATATTAAAAAACAAAAACGAAAATAATTGTGAATTTATGGCCATCCTGGACAATTTAGTGAGACTCTGTAACAAAATTATAAAAAACAAAACAAAAATGAAAAGCCTGGGGATATGTCTCAGTGGTAGAGCACCCCTAGATTCAATCTCCCAGGATTTGGAAGGGTGAGTTAAAAAAACAAACTGAGTCATTGAATCACATTTGCTCCCAATGAGAAATATTTTTTAGTTATAGGAGATGGAAGTCCAAAATAAAGATGCCAGGAGATTTGATGTCTAGTGAAGACCTGTTTCTTGATTCATAGATAGCAACTTCTCATTGGGTGGAGATGAGAAGGGAATTCTGTAGATCTCTGGTAAGGGCAGTAATCCATTCATAAAGGTTTCATCTTCTTGCTCTAATCTCCTAATACTGTCACCTTGAGTATTAAGATTCAGCATATAAACTGTGGTGGAAGTGTGAGGCATGCAAATCTCATATTTATTAACAGTGTTTTCTGTTCCTCTCACTTATCCCTGGCAACCATTTAATCTGCTTTCTGTTTCTATAAAGCCTCCTTTTTCAGACATTTCACATAGAATCATACCATATGTGGTCTTTTGTGTCTGAATATTTTCAACAGATGTAATGTTTTCAAGATTTCATCCATATTGTAATGTGAGTCTGTGCTTCCTGCCTTTTATAGTTGAATAATATCCCCTTTATATGACTAGATCACAGTTTGTTGATCAGTTCATCACCTGATGAATGTTGAACCATCACTCTGATCATTGTGTTCATTTATAGGTTTTTATGTGTTAACATTTTTTTGCCTTACCACTTATTTTTAGCTGTTGTTTGAGTGGTTCTATAAACCTTTCCATTTGGTCACAGCCACCCTGCATGACAGCAATTTATAGCAATGGACTTGTGTGGATTGCACATTGTGATCAGGTTTTCAGGATATGTTCCTATGTGTTTTTCTCATAGACCTGCCCTTCATGTGGAATCATCTTTGCTCCCAAATCAGAAGCTAGTGCAGAAGGAGGAGCTGTGCAAAACGGCTGTCAAGACGAGTCTAAGACCAGCACCAAGGTAACAAGCTCATGGCTGTTGTTCCTGTCAGTTCCTCTCCTGGCGCATCCACCTAAGGTGACATTCCTGTCTCATCAACTTCTTAGTTCTGGGAATAACTCCTCTTAGGTAATAGCACTCTATATCCCTAGTCATTGGGTTTTGTGCAGACTAATAAAGAACACTGTAGAAGGGTTAGGGGTATAGCTCAATGACAAAAGCACATATGTAGCATGCATGAGACCCTACCCTGGGTTCAATCCTCAACACTATTTTTTTTAAAAAAAGGCTAGAAAGTCAGAGATAACCTATGTGAAACAGAGCAATGCCCTGTGGAACTGGGTGGTCCTCCCTTAAGGGGCAGTAAGAGTTTTAAAATGCATGGATTACAGTGGCTACAGGATTTATGGACTGAAAACCAGATACAACATGTGGCAAAGTGCAGGTGCTCAAAGAGAATAGGCCTCTTCCAGATAAGAAGCATGTCTGGAGAGAGGTTTGGAGGTAGAGCAAGCAGCAGGAGAGCTGCTAAAGGGCTACTTTGAGACCACTCAGGATTGGATTGAATTGGAGAGCTTCATGAGGGTTTCTAAAGGCTGCCTTCGCAAATAAGGCCCAGGCTGTATAGCTCTCCACCCTCCTGCCTCTGTCAAAGGACTTGTAAATGCAGGTCAGCCTTCTACAGTTACAGAGGCTCCCCAAACCCTATTCATTTATCTTTTCCTAAGCCACTGGCCAACAGCCTGGTTTCCTTTCCCTGGGCCCATTATTGCATTTTCTATGAGGTCCTCCAGACCTTCCACACAGCCCTCTGAACTCCTATTCTATGGTAAGCAATTCCTTGACCCACAGCTTCATCCTCCACTGTATGGGTCTTCCTACAATCTTACCTCCTCCTGGCTATCTGAACACCTGGAGATTTCCTTTGACAAAGCAGGGTAGTGGGGAAATCGGTTGGTAGAGAGGTGGGAGCAGATGCAGGTAGAGCCCCCTTGATAGATTAGGGCATCTAACACTTGGTGCAGGGTTCCAGAGTGGCAGAGGGACCAAGTGGGAATAAGCAAATGCTCCATGCCACCACTCACTTCCTGTGCTTGCTCCCTCTTTGTCTCGAGGCAGGTTTCTGGAGGATCTAGTTCCAAAGCTCAGAATGGACTTCTGAGCCCTCCTCAAGAGGAGAAACTTACCAACAGTCAGACCTCTCTGTGTGAGATTCTTCAGGAGAAGGGAAGGTGGGCAGGGGTGAGCTTGGACCAGTCAGCCCTCCTCCCACTGAGGTTCAAGAATATCCGGGAGAAAACTGATGCCCATTTTGTGGATGTTATCAAAGAAGACAGGTAAGACTGTGCTGTCTGTAGAAGTTACAAAAGTTTGCAGGAGAAACTGCCCTTTTCTGAATTGCCTTAACCATGCATTTGTTTTCTATTGATAGTGTGTTACTTTTATTTTATTTATATTTGGAGGGGGTACTAGGGATCAACTCAGGACCTTCTGCTTCCCAGGCAGGCGCTTATGCTACTGAACTATCTCCCTGGCCCTTATTTTGTTTTAAAGTAATTTAAAACCTAAAAAATTATGCAAATACTATGTAGAATTACTTTATTTTCCTTGATGCACCAACTACTAATACTGGGTTTTTATCCTCCTCTTTTTTCCTCTCCTTTGAAGTTATTTTTTTCTCAGCCATTTGACAGTACATCAGTCTTTACCTCTTTGTACTGTATATCCTAAAAACAAGGATTTTGGTTTACACAACCTCAGTTTTCAAACTCAGCTTTACATTGAGGTGGTATTCTATCTAATCTCTAATTTTGTTAAGTGATCCAATATAATCTTGGCAGCACTTTTTCCCTCTTGTCTAGGATCCAGCTCAGGGTCACATGTATTATTTCATTTCAGTGTTCTTTAGTCTTTTTAAACTATGGATAGTTCCTCGGTCATATTTTGTTGTTCATTGTATTGACATTTAAAAAAATTACAGCCCAATCCTTTTGCAGAATATTCTTGAAGTTGGATTTGTGTGATATTTCCTTGTGAAATCAGATTCTGCATCTCTGGCAAGATGTCACAAAAGTGACACCACATGCTTCTCTGGACACTGTGTCTAAAGGCTTGAAATGTCCATTTTTTTCTCACAGGGGACATTTCATTTTGATTAACCAGGTGTTGCCAGTTTCTCCAGTCTATAGCCATTATTTTCTTCTTAGGACTAATAAGCAACCTGTCAGAAGATATTTAGCATCTTATAATTATCCTATTCTATATTGACTTTTTCAGATTCAACATCCATTGATGAATCTTGCCTGAAACAGTCCTTACTGTGATGGTTGAAATTGATTTCCAACTCTGACAGTCTTTGCACATTTATCATTTGATGATCAGCATCTACTGCAAAGAAGAGCCTTTCCTATTTGCTACTTTATCTTTCAACCTATTATTAGCCTGAGCTCATGCACTTGCTTTGTTTTATGAGTCATAATTCATTCTTATCATATTTAGATACTTGAGGTCAAGTATGACCATTCACTTTGTACTGGTTTGTATGTGTTTTTTAACATAATCACCTCATTTGTATGGGCATTCTCTTACTTTCTAGCACAACAAGGTGTTCCAAGCATGTTTTATAGCTTCCTATTTCAGCTCAAGATTAGCCTTTTCCTCTAGTCAACAACTTCTGTGGGTAGCCCACTAAAATTGTGGACTGCTGGACTGTGTTGGAGTGTTTTGCTAAATTCAAGCACCTATAGTATTTAAATGTCAATAGAATACCCACCTCTGACAGGACTAAACAAAAAAGGGAGATACAAATGAAGAACCATTTTGTATTTGTATATACAGAATAGTGAGGATAGATTTACAGCTACTTTCGCTTAATTTTATGAGAAGAAAGATTTTTAGTAATAGTGTTTAGACAGGCCATTCTGTCTGCTTTTTGTACTATGGATAACCACTAAGAAGATAACAGTGTAAAATGTATTAAGTATTGAAAAATGTCCTATTAATTAGCTTTGAAATTGTCTCTTTGATATTTGTCTCTCAATAAAATAAAAAAAATTATTCCTAAAAAAAAAAAAAAAAAAGATTAGCCTTTTCTCCAGGAGCCCTGGCCCCTTTTGGTGATGGATGGTTTTTACATGTGTTAGCTGTTAACGTCTAATTTAATATTGTAGTCCGAGATCAGATTGTTAATTTCGATCCTTTTACATTAATTAGGACTTATTCTATGGCCTCAACATGGTCTCTTTTGGCAAATATTTCATGTGCACTTAAAAAGAATGTATAGGGCTGGGGATATAGCTCAGTGACAGAATGCCTGCCTGGCAAGCACTAGGTCATGAGTTCAATTCCTGGTACAAAAAAAGAAAGAGAGAGAGAGAGAATTAAAAAGGATTTATATACTGTATTTGTAGAATGTTATAGTATGTAAAGATCAGTTAAATCTGGATGGTTGGTAGTATAGTTTAGATAATCAGTCTCTTCACTTATGTTCTGTCTATTGTTATATCAGGGTTTTTCTGTTACTAGGAATCAAGCTCAGGACCTTGTGCTTGTCTGTGCAGCTAAACTATATACCTGGCTCTATATCAGTTGTTGAGAGAAAGCTGTTAACATCTTTAACTATGTTCAACATAGACATATACTCAGACCGTAACTGAGTTGTTTTACTAGGAGTCACAGATATACATATTTAAATTTTATAAAATCACCTTAGAGTAAATATTGTGTCACTTAATTTTAGATGAAAAAATTGTGTGAGCCATTAGATGCAGTGCTCTCTTCTCATTCCCTGTGCTATAGTTGTCATACACACTATATCTACTTATAAGCCCCAGTGCTCAGTAATCTTAAGTTGGTGTGTATTGATTGCTTTTGCTGAATATGATCATATTTTCCTATTTGCATGCCTGAGTTCTATCCCTAATTTTTTAAAAAAAAATTAGTCCACTCTTAAAGGCCCTATTGGCCCTATTGTGTGTCAGGCACATGATAGGCATGTACATCTTTTGTCTGCTTTCATGTTAATAGCTAGCAAGGGAGTTATGCCACATCCCACATCCATATTTCCTTCTGAAATCATGTTATCATTCCTTTAAATTTATATTAATATTCTCCAGTATAAAAAGGATATTGCTATTTGCTGGCAATTTATTTAAAAAATGAAAGTCACATAGAGCAGATTTAATCTCTACTATTAATATCATTGAGCATTATGATTGTTTAGGTTTCACACAAATTCTGCATATGTGACAATAACATCAGAATTACACTAACTATAAACATCATTTTGTGGTAACAACCTGTTAGTTTTTATAATGGTAATTACTGTCAGTACTCTGGATGACAGGACAGCTGGCTCTGAATCAGGTTTTCATTTGAAGCCTCCAAATCATTATAAATGTTTATAGCACAGGAATCTTCAAATCATTTCACAAGACAAAAAACCCACCTTTCTTCTAAATCTGGGCATAAAGAAAATGCTTTAGAAAACAAGGTTCCAGGACCAAGGATATAGCTCAGCTCCATACTCACCTACCTGACAAGTACAAGGTCCCAAATTCGATTCCGGGTATCCAAAAAACAAAAAGCAAGAAGAAAAGAAAACAAGGTTCTAGTGATGTGTGCTATGCTGATGATGAACAGACATTTCTTGATAGAGGTGGAACATAAAATGTTATGTTTAGAAACACAAATGACTTTGCAGAGGTAGTTTTTTTTTTTTTTTTTTTTTTTTTTTTTTTAAAGAGCAGCAAAGCAGCACATGAATGAGATCTTGGCAGCTGATTGTGATCTTCTTATCCACCAATTTCACTGATCAATTCCATTATTGTATCTTCTAGCCTGATGAAAGATTATTTTTTCAAGCCACCCATTAATCAGTTCAGTCTGAACTTCCTGGATCAGGAGCTGGAGCGATCCTATAGGACCAGCTATCAGGAAGAGGTATGTTCTTTGATTTCACTATAGACTTTCATTATTCTTATGGGCAATTCACTGTTCATTCTGTGTTTTAGCAAGTGACAGAGAAAGGAAAGCTAATGTAATCTGCAAGCCCGAAGTTGCAACCCTATGTAAGTTTATCTTTGCCTGTGCAGCTGGTATCTCCAGGCCTCTGTAGCTGACCCTGGCCCTTGCCCTGGAAGGGTCCCCTGACTATACCTGTTCTGAGTTCTTAAGCTGCACTTCTCTCCATGTAGTCAAGTGTCTTTGACAACTTCATGGAGTCCTTAAAAGGCATAAATATAAGAACATGGAGCCTGACTGGAGTTCTAAGTAGCAGGTCCCTATGTTCTTTCCTCCAGACCAAAATCTAACCTCTTTGAGTTCCAGAGTCAAAAGTATACACCTGCCCAGTCCAGAACCAAAAGGATTATTTTATTTTTTCAGGTACTCATTCTATAGATCTTTATGTTTGTATGTCTAGCTGCTAGTCCAGACTCTATAAAAAAAGGTAGAGCTGGTTTATGCCTGCACAATTGGAGGTTCCCTGTTCTGTCAGCCTCCACAGGACAGTGGATATCAGTTAACATCCCAGGCACAAGTCCTACAGTGAACTCACGAATTGGCTAGTTGGCCAATGAGGCAAAACATGATCTTATTTAATGCTCATAATAACCTTTTAAGGAAGTTTTACCAAAGAGAAAGCCAAAGCTAAGGAAAGTTAAGTAGGTAGCCCACATCTCAAAGGTAAGTTGGATTTTAGCCTTTTTGGCTTCAAGGCTGGATTTCTCAGTCACTCTTATTGTTGTGTTATGGAGACCACAAATAGAAGACTATTTATCATCCTTTTTTTCCAGTCACCAGATATTTGCTGAGCATCACTCTGCCTGGAATGGTTCTCAGTACTGGAATATATAAGAGCAAGGCATATCTGACAGGGGAATAGGATTTCAAAATTATAACACAGAACCACAGACAATACAGGTCTGTGAGCAAATAGTAAAGTGGAAGCCCCAGATAGAGGTAACTCCTGGGACATGTCAGTGGGAGGACTAGGAATAAATCAAATGAAGTAGGAGGGAGAGACAAGGCCTCCAAACCTGAGAGATATAGAAAAGCCAAGTGTATCCAGGGAAGACCAGGCTCCTGTGTGAGTAGGGTGGGAGGAGTGCACCAGGAGCTAGATGATGGCTGTCCATGCACAGATATTATACCAAGGTTAGAGTGGACATTAGAATAGGAAACAACCCTGTGTGATGGTGTTTCATAGAGATTACACAGCTGAGTTATGGAAAGTGCCAATTATGGACAAGATGGTGGGAGGTCATTACTGACCACAGGCCAAATCCAAGGCCTGTCCCAAGATAGGCAGATAGAAAAAAGAGATGTAGGAGCAAGAAGCTTCCAAGTTTACCCACTGTTTGGATGCTCGTTGTGTACAGTGCTCCACACTGGTGTTTCTCATGCAAGCATTGCCACCCACCATGAAGTACAGGCACCTTGTTTTCAGAAGAGATTGAGGCATGGGAAGATTGGATAATGAGCACAAGATGTCATAGCAAGTAGTAGTGGAGCCATGCTCTGAGCCTAAGTAGCCATCTTCCAGGGCATATGCCCTGATAATTAGAACAGGCCAGCAGCACATGGAGCCTGAATGGATGTAGACAGTAAGGGGCCACAGGTCAGCCACCCATTCCTTACAGCTAGGATGATGCCATTTCCAACTGTGAATCTCACGGGAAGAGAAAAATGCTAGGCAAATGTGTTTCCTGGCTAGACATAGACAGGCAGACATGTGGTATTTCTGGAGATGTAGGCATGGATAGTGCTGGGCCCAGGATCCTTTGTATCAGATGAGTACAGAAGTTCAATTTGAGGATACATGGAAGGTAAAGAATAGGCCTAAATGGATATGTCTGGGAAATCTAGCCCCAAAACAGCAGAGCTAGCAGAAGAGATGGCAAAGAAGGTAGAAGGGATCAGGGGCCTCAGGCCAGAGTCCAGAATCTGAGGGCTCATTCATTGGTGCTTGATACCCCTCTGCCCAGGTCTGAGATCCCAGTAGTGCTAGGAGTCTGTTGTGTCAGACTTATAACATCAGCTCCTGCAACAGAAGTTTCTTCAGTGTCAATCAGAGCACCCAAACCAAGAAGCATGGTGCCCTCCCTGATGCCTGAATGGGCATGGTGGGGAAACCTTGGTATTCAAGTAGGAATGAGGGTCTCCTCATACTATGGCTGCCCTGCTATAGATTTGAAGATGTCTCTGGGCCATTTCTAGCCAACATGGGCCAACTGAACTGAATCCTGGCTATTCCCCAGAGTATTAACTGGTGCCTCAAAGATGTGTATGTCTTTATACAGAGAGGAGTCAGCATTGGCAGCTTTACCACCAAGACTGTCAGCCCTCTGGAGGAAAGTCAGGACCAGATGTATGAATATCAGCAGAGTATCTGAGTTCCTTGGCATAGCCCTGCTCTAAGTTGTTTTGGCAGTTCCAGGCCGGGCATCAGATCTGACCTGCAGCTTCTACCCTCATGACCAGGCTCTTCCTTCTCCTATTTCACCCAGACCAGGGACATGGGCTGTGGAGCCAGGGCCAATTTGTCACAAATAGTTCATGTCCAAACTAAGGACTAGTTATAGGACCTTTCTTTTCCACACACTGTAGGCCCACAAACCTGAGTCGGGCATGGGATTGCCAGAAGGTTGCAGCACTGAGTGAAAAGCAACTTCAGTAGTTCACTTCTCATTTGCCTCAAAGGCAGGAACAGCCCCTGCCTTTAGGTTCTGTGTTGTCATTTTAAGAGGCCCCCAAGAGTCGTAGATCTACTTGAGAATCAGCTTGTCATATTAAACCCTGGATCCTTCTTTGTTGTAGACTTTAAGATGGCCACATAGCCTTGGCCTCCCCATCTATACACCAAGATCACTAGCATTTCCTTCCTTTTGTGAGCAATGGTTAAGATCATGCCTCTGAAGAGCTCCCCTAGGGCCTCAAACTAGTCTTCTCTTGGATGTGTTATCATCATTACTATTTCCTTTGTCCTTAATTCCCCAACAGATCACATGTATCTCTTTATTATGCTTCATATGCCATCTTCCATTTCCTGTTCCTGTCCCTTCCTGCTGTCAGGCTTCAAACCGCTCATGAATGTTGTTTCATGTCTACTTGCATCCCGCACAGCCATGCCAGATCAGGTTCCAAGCTGGAGGTTCTTGGACACAGTTTGTATGCTCATATTTCATTTTCTTTCTACTGCTGTTTAGCCCTATCCCATAAGATGCCTTGTACTATCTGATGGGCTGTCCATGCTGCCCAATAGGATAGTCATGTATATATATGAGTGGATCAGAACAACCTGGCAGTAAGACAGACCCATTACAGGCCTCTCATGAACATGTTGAATCCTGTCCTGTCTTCTTGAACATGTTGAATCCCTTCCTGTCTTCTGTTGTGAAGTCACCTTTCACAGTCCCTGAATCTAGGACCCAGCCATTTGGTGGAAGCTTCTACTGTCTTGCTTCCACCCAACTGCCTTTACAAATGAGGACTAATTCACTCTTCCAGGCAGTAACTCATGTTTTAGGCTCACTGCATAATGTGACTGAGAGTGTACTGACTTGTAGTCAGTTTTTAAGCAACCCTGGGCAAGTTGCTTGTGTTTTGTCCTTTTGTTCTTGCTTATGTGGTTTTTGTTTGTTTGTTTGTTTTGTTTTCTTGAGATAGGATCTCACTATATAGTACAAGCAGGCCTTGAACTCACTGTCCCAGACTAGCCTCAAAATCACAGCAGTCCTCCTGCCTCAGCCTCCCAAATGCTAGGATTAACAGGCATGTGTCCCCACACCAGCTTTTATTTATTTATTTTTTTTTTTTGAGACAAGGTCTTGCTACGTTGCCCACGCTGGCCTTAAACTTGTGATTTTCATGCCTCAGCCTCTCAGAGTACTGGGATCACAGGTGTATGCCGAATCCACCCTGGGCAAGTGTCTTAACTTCTGTGTGCTTTTATTTTCTTATTGTTAAGTGGAAATAGCAAGAAAATGGCCCCCTAGATCACCTGCTACCCTGTATCTGGTTTGGAGTAAGCAAGCATTCAGTAAACATTACTATTTTTTTCCCCTTTGAATTATGCTCCATCATCATTTTCAGTGGTGTTAATTAATCCTAGTCTACTACTTCACACAGGTGATAAAGAATTCTCCTGTGAAGACTTTTGCCAGTGCCACTTTCAGCTCCCTTTTGGATGTGCTACTGTCCACAACAGTATTCCTGATTCTTTCTGTCACCTGCTTCCTGAAGTATGGAGCCACTGCCACGCCTCCCCCACCAGCTGCCTTGGCCATCTTTGGTGCAGCGCTACTGCTGGAAGTACTGTCCCTTGTGGTGTCCATCAGGTGAGCCTCCTCCTGTGGGCAGCGCTCTAGTGTTTAGTCTTTAGCTCCCTCTTCTGGTTCCATGTTTTATGGCAGAATAGGCCAACTAGAACCCAACAGGCTGGGATTCTCCAGTCAGCTGTCCTTCCATGCTCGTCTCTGGCCCTTACTTCCCACTCCCACTCTACCTCACAGCATCCTTGTGTGGACACTAGCTGTCACTGCAGCTGGGAACCTGCCTACTGGAGAGGGTCAGTGCCTTCTGCCAGCCAGGCTTCTTCAGTCTCCTATGTCAGAGATTAAGTGGGAAGAAAGGAAATGAGAAAGGGCAGAAGAAAAAGGAAAGAAGTACATGGGGAGCAAACGACAGGTACAGTAGATGAGCAGGTACCCCATACTGGTTCAGTATAAGAACAAACCTACAAACTCTTGGATATGACACAAAAAGCACAAGCACCAAGGGGAAAAATAGGTAAGTTGGAGTTTTGTGAACACCATCAAGAAAGTAAGAACCAGAATAGGAAGGAATATTTGTAGGTCACACCAAGACAAGCATTCAATACCTATTGTGTAAGAATTCATACATCTTAGGCGTAAAAAGACAGGCCATTCAGAAACAGAAGGCCAGGGATATAGTTCAGCCTCACAGTGCCAGCCTGGCAAGTATAAGGTCGGGATTTCAGTTCCCCATAGTGAAAAAAAAAAAAAGAAAAAACAGCAAAAAAAGAAAAAAGAAAAAAAAAGGACATGGCTGGACAGATAGCTCAGCAGATTAAAACACCTGCTTGGGCAGACTCAGGGACTGGTTTGCCCCCATAGTGCCTTGCTGGCCCTGCCCCTGGGGTGCTCTGAAATGCGATTGGGACTGAGCTTAGTGACGCACAATCCCGGTGCTTGGGAGGCTGAAAACAGGAGGATCATTACAAGTCTGATCTGTATAATGAGACCCTGTACCAAATATATTTTTTAAAAAAGGAAGGACAAAGGATCTGAGTATACAGCATGTGACTGTTGTGTGTCCCTGACTCCTGAGAACCATAGCATGGGTCCTTGCACCACAGTCACCTCATTCAGTCCTGTCAAACTAAAGAGGAAAGTCTTTCAGCCTACCAAAATACTATGGTTATTGCCCTCAGGAGGTTAGGGTAAAATAAATGGGAAGAAAGGCCCTTGGCCATTAGTTTTCTGCTACTGTTAACCACCATCTCAGTGCACAAAAAATAGCTAGACATCATCCTGAGGCTTCTAAATGCTGATTTCTTCCCTTTAGAGTAGACAGGCTGATCTCTTCCACGTTTCCATGCCCACCATCTCCATGTCCCTCTGGCTTTGTGAACGCTGAAATGGGCTGCTGAAGCCATGCCCTCCTCCCTGGACTGAGATGGTACTAAAAGTGTGTCTCTGCTATCTCCTGAAATCCCTGCCAGGATCAAGCACATTGCCCACAGAAGTGACTGTTCCTAACTGCTTTTCCTCCTTACCTCAACCCCTGTTCCCCATCTGGGTCTCCCAAAGAAACTGCTCACACATCTTGCCCAAGATCTGCTTCTGCAGAACCTAAACCAAGATAATTTTTGGCACTCAGTTTAGTCTCACCCTTTTTTAAAGATCACCTTTATTATGGTAATTCATATATAATAAATTCATTCAAGTATAGAATTAAATGATTTTTAGCTAAATTCATAGATCCCTACAAACATATAACCCCCATTATAACTTTAGGGCATTTCTCTCACACCAAGAAGAAACCCCATCACTCCCTGATCCTCCCAGTCCTCCAGGTTTCTGTCTAATATAGGAACCTGTGGCTCTTGATCTTCCTGAAGCTAACATTGGCACTGTATCTTTTTATTTTTACCCCTTTAGCCATTGTTTGCTATGCCTTTGGACCCAGTTCCAAAGAATATAGATGAACCTGGACTCAGTCATGCATAAGGCTGTAGGTGGTACCTGGGTCATCCATACTTGGACACTCCACCTGTGAGTGAAGTGGCCACTCTGCTCCCACCTGAGCATTGTGGTGATTGAGTTCTGCCTGACAGCCACTGTCAAAACCTAAGGGAGATTGGGCCTTTAAAGGGTTTCCTCTGGCCCCTCTGCAAGCCTTATGTAGGATCCTAGATAAAAAAAATAAAAAAAAATAAAAAAAAAAAAAAAGAACCCAGCGACCATTCTCTGGTCTCATCCTCAAAACTCTGATTTCAAGCACAATTGTAAAGGGCCCTCAATGCCCTTGTCTGCTGACTGGGGACTCCACTTCTTCCCCTGCTCACAGGGCCTTTATACCCTGACTATAAAAAATAAAATAAAATCTGTGTTTCTTGGAAATATTCCAAGGGCTCTATTATCCTTTAAATATGAAGAAGCTAGAGCTCTTCAGGACCCTAAATGTGCTAGGCTGTGCTTGTGTCCATATGAGAAAGGGTTGGGAGGCAGTAGTTCCTGATCATAGCAGAGCTCAGCC
Organism: Ctenomys sociabilis; assembly: GCA_004027165.1. Lineage (NCBI taxonomy): Eukaryota > Metazoa > Chordata > Mammalia > Rodentia > Ctenomyidae > Ctenomys > Ctenomys sociabilis. The sequence goes on along the minus strand of PVKA01009222.1, from coordinate 30,135 downwards.
AAAGTTGTTGATATGTTGCAGGTATTCTGGGCTAGAGGCTCCTATGCTGCTAAATCAGAACACAACTCATGCCTTCTCAAAAAGTCATGGGCAGTGGCCTTTCCCTGCTCCTCAGCCACTGCCTTGAAAGAAGGCTTGGTTTTCCTAGAATATTTGAGTTTCTAATCCAAGCGGATGCCAACAGCCTCTACTCCATCTCCTTTTTTTTTTTTTTTTTTTTTTTGTCTTTTTGAGACAGGGTCTCACTATGCAGTTCAGGCTGGCCTTAAGCTCACTTTGTAGCTCAGGCTGGTCTCGAATTCACAACAATCCTCCTGCCTCAGCCTCCCTGCTGGGATTACAGGCATGCGCCACCACACCCAGCTTTTGCTCCATCTCCTGTTGCTGGTTCTGCCCCTACCAAAGAAGCCCCTCTCTCAACCAAGAACTGTCCCTCTCATCACATACTTACTTCCCCCCATATAAAAATTATTTTATTGTGTCAACCTCACCTTCCTAAGATGTAGCTAAGCCAGGTACACATTTACAAAAGGAGTGAGTAAAATGCCATCACTGTGACATAGAGAAATGGAAAGAAAATCATTTAAGATAAAATGCACAGTACTTCATCTCATACATGCCAGAGCACTGCTACTAGAAAATAGCAAAACTTCTATTTTCCTCCATGCCTATGTTTGTGTGGCAGTCAGGAATCCAAGCCCTATCAATATAGGGTTAGTGCCATGTACCAAAGGATAATCTTTACTTAGTTTGCAGAGAAGCTGAAATCCTGGTAGATTGGTATGGTACTAACACCCAAAACTGCCTGTTTGTGCATGAAATATAATTCAGCCCTTGGCGGGCTTTTCACCCCCATGGTTATCGAGGCTATGAGTGGTGGTTGTATGGGATACGATTGTGTGACTCATGCCCATGCCTGGCAGGAGTCTCCATCCCTGGTAGATGCCAGTAACCCTCCACATTGGAACAACCAAAAGCCTCCACAAAGTACCTCCAGAAGGGCTCTATTGGAGACCTCTATCCAGAGTAGTGGGAACAGGTGACTGACTGTACATGGCAGCCCTATGAGACTTTACTTAGGGCCTGTTACCATTCTTCTTTGCCCCACTGGACTCAAAGATGTATAAGCTTGGTTTTTGACCAGCACATTTTACCAGAGTGCAACAGGTGACCTTAAAGTCGGGTGTGATGCACTGAGTCCAGTACATGCGCCTTTTACCACATGTGCAATGGAGGATCTCTGCCTCCTGTCTACACTTCTGCCTCTTAGGCACCAGCAGCAGCATAGGGCAGTTACAGGCAGCACTGAGTCCCACTGACATTGGTCCTAGCAGACTAACCACTGGGCTGCTCTTCTGCTCTCCCTCTATCCCTGCTAGGATGGTGTTCTTCCTGGAGGATGTCATGGCATGCACACAGCGCCTCCTGGAGTGGATCGCTGGCTGGCTACCTCGCCATTGCATTGGGGCTGTTCTGGTATCCCTGCCTGCCCTTGCTGTCTATTCACATATCACCTCAGAATTTGAGACAAACGTACATGTAAGTAACAGCTGCCCATATTATCTCCATACTCTTTGGGTTCCCTAACATTCTGTTCTGTGTCATTCTCTCTCTCTCTCTCTCTCTTTCTCTCTCTCTCTCTCTCTCTTCTGCTCTACATCTCCCTATGTCCTCCACTCACTACCACCTCACCTGGTCTCTCCCTTTCTCTCTCTCTCTTTGCTCTCTCTTTGGTACTGGGGATTAAACTCAGGACTTTGTGCTTGCCAGGTAGGTGCTTAGACCACTAAGCTATCTTCCCAGTCCATCTTGTGCTCTCTTTTTAGGAAGTGTGATTACATAGGACATTGATTTAAACACAAGCCCTAGAAGAGGGGACTCTGTTCCTCCAGCCTACCCTTTAAAACACAATCTAAGGGCTGGCCAGATAGCTCAGTGAACTAACGCGCCTGCTTTGACAGAGCTTCCATCACTGGTGTGCCATGCCGACCCTGCCTCCAGGGCTGGCCAGATAGCTCAGTGAACTAACGCGCCTGCTTTGACCAGGCTTCCATCGCTGGTGTGCCATGCCGACCCTGCCTCCAGGGCACACTGAGGTAGCCATTGAGACTGGGCATGGTGATGCACGCCTATAATCCCAGTATTTGGGAGGCTGGAAACAGGAGGATCACTATGAGTCCAATCTACATAGTGAAACCCTGTACTCCCTGTAGATCCTGTCCTAAAATTCACAAAAAATAAAACACAATCTATAAATGGGTAAGCAAGCAAGCAAACAAACAAATAAGTAAAACATGATCTAGTGTGGACTTGTTGCTGGCCTTATTGGGATTTCCTAATGAGCATAATGAAACCTTTCCAGCTTCACTCAGTCTCTGCCAAGTTTCAAAGCAACTGCAGTTGGTCCCTGACTTACTAGGATTTGTTGTTTTTTACTGGGAAACACCTTGCACTTGCCAGGCAGGCACTGTGCTGCTAAACTATATCCCTTAGGATATAGGATATAGCCTTAGGGTTTTTGACTTCACAATCGTATTAAAGGGTGCCCATACAACTGTTCTGATTTTCACTTTCGGTATTCAATAAATTATATGAAGTCATCAACATGTCATTAATGAATAAGTCAGTGTTGGATGACTTTGCCCAGTTGTAGCCTCCTGTAGATGTTTTGCGTGCAGTTAAGGTGGGTCAGAGAGCTATTCGGTAGATAAGAGATATTAAATGCATTTATAATAATTTACAATGAAGATTAGCTTATTGAGATGTAATTCTATTTTAAGTTGGGGAGTATCTGTATTTTGACTCATGCTTGTAGAGAGTGCAGCTGTCCCATTTCTCAACTGATGTGAGATAACCTGCTGATCTTCAAAACTGGCACAAGTCCTTCACCTGCACATAGGTCAGCTCTCACTGCTCAGAGGAACTTTTGAGTTAAATTCCATAAAGGGTGAACTAGTGCTGTGGTAGATTATATTTTTGGTTTGTAGCATGAGCTATCAGGACTGGCTGATTGAATTTGGTATTTAGTGTCAAAATTCATCTGAGCAGGTTTGCAGCAGGGTCAAAAAGAAAAGTGTTTGGAAGGTAACAGCCCATGGTAGTAATTCCCCCATGGGCAGCCTTCTTTTCCTTTCTAGAAAAATGTTTGTGTGCCATTTCCACACACCCAGAAGAGAGTCTTTTTGCCAGCCTTATCCTATAAACTAAAACACTACTTCATGAATGTAAACATGTATGATCTCCCCTTGAAGCCACTGGCTCACTGAAAGTAAGAACTGTTGCACAAGGATAGGTCACTAGGTGGTGTCAGCAATGATCTGGATTAAACAGATATATGGGTGAGAGAGCAGGGCCTCTGCGGTGCAATGGCCTGGATGGGACATGGGACAATGTGTGGGAAGAAGTATGAACACGCTGTCCTGACACTGACTCCTCTTGCAGTTCACCATGTTCACCAGCTCAGCTGTGTTAGTGGCTGTCGTGCACTACTGTAACTTCTGCCAGCTCAGCTCCTGGATGAGGTCCTCCCTTGCCACCATTGTGGGGGCCGGGCCACTGCTTCTGCTCTACATCTCCCTATGTCCAGACAGGTATGCAATTAGCATCTGCCACTCACTACCACCTTGCCTGGTGTCACTTAGGGCTCTGATACACTTTCACATTAGCACTGATGCTATCTTTGATGACAGGTATTTTCTATCATAGCCAAAAATGACTTCCAATATATATAATGTCCAAAACATAAAAATGTGTCCCAGGCACAGCATGCAAAAGAAAAATCAGTTATAACAACTATTATACGTTGAATAACCCTAATCCAATAATTCAAAATCCAAAAATTTTGGAGCACTAAAAAGATGTCATAAATCTTTTCATTGTACACAAACTTCATTCCATAAATAAAATTATTTAAAATAATGTATAAGATTACCTTTAGATTATGTGTATACTGTGTATGTGGAATATAAATGAATTTTATGTTTAGACTTGGTTCTCTTCTCCATGATATCTCATTGTGTGTGTGCAAATATTTTGAAATCCAAAATTTTTCTGCTCCCAAACATTTTCAGTAAGGGATATTCACTCAGTTCAATGCATGTTTGAATATAGACTTCTTTGGGTGACTACCCCTGGAAAGCCTAATGCACTAGTGACACACCTGAACTCACCTGCAATAAGTTGAAATTTAAAAGAGTAAGACCTGAAGCCATCTCACATAAGATGACTGGGACACTAAAAGAGCTGAGGTCTAGGAAGTCACAGAGATGAGGAAGTAGGGCACATGTTCTAGAACAAATTACAGTTGTCAAAGTAAATAAATAAAAATGTAATCCCAGCACTCAGGAGGCTGAGGCAGAGGATTGTTGTGAATTCGAGACCAGCCTGAGCTACAAAGTGAGCTTAAGGTCAGCCTGAACTGCATAGTGAGACCCTGTCTCGAAAAGACAAAATAAAATAAAACAAAATAAAAATGATTTATTTTTAATTTTATGTCTAATTTTTTTAGGTCTGATTTATAGTATTATAGCACTGTATATCATATCAGTCCCCATGTTATGGCATGAGATACAGAAAGTGACTGGTTACTAGATGTCTATCCTTGATCTTGAACTCCTTCTACATACTGAGAACTGAGTTCAGTCCTTGGAACCCAGAATTGCCTTCACAGCCCTGTACCTGACAGGTGCTAAGGAAAGAGAAGTTGCTGTAAGTAAAGACACAGAAGTCACATTGTAGACCTTTAGGGACAGGACCAGTTCTCACTGTGCTACAGAAACTTAAAAAATATCAGATGGCAGTGAGAAGAGCATTTAAAACACCTTGTAGTCTCTCTTCCTTGGTGTTCATCTAATTGAATAATGCTTTGTTTTTTGCTAAAATGAGACCCAAGTTGTCTATTGCACATCTATAACTGATTTTGTGGCTTAAAAGCTTTATCAAATACATATGTTGTTGGAAGTACAATAATACGTTGGATAGAAGAATGCACGCAGTGAGCATTTTATTTAAAAAATTTATGATCTCTTAAATCCATTAAGCTTCTGTTTCTGTAACAAGCCTTTCCTAAATAGCAGGGTTTTTTTTTAACTTATAAAGAATGTTTAACTGTTAACATGTATTAAAGAATTACCCTATCATCTTGTTTTGAAAATTTGGGGTTTTTTTCTCTTTAAAATGAAGAAATAAAAATAAAGAATTACCCATTCATGATTAAAGAAGATTTAGGGAGACAGATTAATTTCTTTTTTTGTCTTTTTGAAACACAGTTTCACTATGCAGTTCAGACTGGCCTTGAACTCATTTTGTAGCCCAGGCTGATCTTGAACTCATAGCAATCCTCCTCCTCAGCCTCCCAAGTACTGGTATTACATACATGTGCCAGCATGCCTGGTGGGAACAGATTAGTTTAAGTTTCCATGGGTCATTTCTTATTTGTGCTTTGAAGTATACCACATTCTGGTTCTCTGAATTACTGGGACAACCAGAGAGACTCACATGTTTCCCAAGTGACTCACTCCCTAGGGATGCCCCTGAGAACCACTGCTTTAGTGATTTCAAAAGCACAAAATGATCTACTTTGTTCCAGTATTATCAGAATCAAGTTAATAGCCTCAATGTATCTTTAGAGTATTAATGAAGCAGTGGGCAGTAATAGACAGGATGTAATCTTCCTCAGTTTACTTAATATAATAACAATACGAGGGCCAGCCAAATAGGTTAGCGGACTAAAGCGCCTGCTTAGGCAGAGCACAGTGCCCGGGATCTGATCCCCCAGCATGCCATTCCAGCCCCATCCCTGGGGCATGCTGAGATGGTGATTGAGATTGGGTGTGGTGGCACACCCCTATTATCCCAGTTCTTGGGAGGCTGTAAACAGGTGGATCACTATGAGTCCAACTAGTAGTGAGACCCTTTTATTTACTAAAAAATACAAAAGTGGGGCCAGGGAGATGGCTCAGTGGAATAAGCACTACCCTGGCAAATGCAAGGGCCTGAGTTCAATCCCCAGTTCCTTCTAAATAAGTAAATAAATAAATGATAAATAAATAAATCAAAAGAAAAAATAACAATATGAAAAATACGTAAATTAGATGTCCAAAGGGAATTTAAAATAAAACTACCATTCGGCATTTTTTTCTTTTTTCACATCAGATGGGCAACATGCCTACGTCATAATAAGGTTTGAGGGTGGCACATCTCATGCATAAGGCATGAACACCTAATCATCACGCTCATGAACCGAAGGATCTGTCATTCGGCATTTGAAAGGAAACCATAATGGATAAATTATTCTATGCAAAATAAATCATAATTTTACATTGTGAGGTTGTGGGCCATCTGGAATTATGATTATTTTTAAGGTCTACAGTAAGAGGTTGAAATTCAAACCACCAACCTTTAACCTTAGACCCAGTAAAGAAAATTGACCTTCACAGCAACCTTTAGCCACAGCTCTAGGGCTTTCTCTCTTGGACCCTAAGAGGCAAGAGTGGTGGGGACTTCCTGCCCTGGCCTTCCACCACCTCACCCACAACCCTAGTTGAAATAGCAGATCTTGGGGTGGGACTGGTGGGTGAAGCTCCCCGTGCCTCAGGTCCCTCCTACAGGGGAGATCTTTGGAGCTCACCCACCCTGACTTCATCATCATCATCATCATCATCATCATCATCATCATCATCCTCATCATCCTCATCATCCTCATCATCAAGGTGCCTACCCAGGCTAGGGAGCTTGTGAGGTGCTGAATGAGAAACACAAGCGTAGTTCTCCAGCACTGGGAGACACAAACACGAAGGAAGAGGTGGTTGTATGGAATAAGATATTCATGTAGACAATGTCCTAGAAAAGAAAGAGATTTAAGTTTTTCTCAGGTTGCTTTCTGTAATGCCCTCTTTGCTTTTTAAAATAATACTTTTCCACATTTTAATTTCAGTTCCATAGTAATTTCACCCCTGGATGTGGCACAGAATTTCAGGTAAGCTTTTAACATATGTTGGTTTCTTGACAGAGAAATGAGAGCAACTGCCTTGTTACTGTTTATTTCTAAGCTCCGAGAAGTTGTATGGCAAATAAAATGAATAATTAAAAAAAAAAAAAAATATATATATATATATATACATCCTTAAAAGAGAAAAATAAGAAATAGCTACTTGTTAAAATATCAGCTCAAAAAAAAAGCTCCTATTTATATTAACTTGCTGAAAAAAAAATAAAGTGATTTGTTTTTTTAAATTAGGCTCACAAAATTAAAAATAAAATAAATAAATAAACTAGGCTCATTATGTTGCCCATACTGGGCTTAAGCAGTCCTCCTGCCCTAGCCTCCCAAGTGCTAGCCAAATGATTATTAAAACATGTATTAGAATTGGTTTAATTTTATATAAGCCTTTAGTGTGGGCCATGGAGATAGCTCAGCAGGCTTAGTACCTGCCTAGACAAGCTCAGGGACCAGGGTTCGATCCTCATTACCCCACATGCCATGCTAGCCCTCCCCCAGGTGCACCAACAGCTAGCCACCAGGACAGGCATGGTGGCACATGCCTGTAATCTGAGTGCTGGGGGGCTAAAACAGGAGAATCATTACAAGTTTGAGCTGCATAGTGAGACCCTGTACCAAATATATATTTTTTAAAAAAGACTTTAGTGTGTTACAGAAGAAATCTCACTCCCTAAAAGAAAATCAAAGACAAATTATTCTCTGAAATAATTAAACACTTGTTTTATTATAAACACCAGAATAAATCCCTCCACACTCTGAACTGAACTCAGGACCTTGTGTTTGCCAGTCAGGCACTTGTGCTAATGAGCTATATCCCCGTCACCAGAATAAATTTTAACTAAATTAAAAAGTCAAAATAAAAAGTAGGGCTGGGGAGATAGCTCAGTGGCACAAATGCCTGCTTGGCAAACACAAGGTCCTGAGTTCGATTCCCAGTACCAAATAAATAAATAAATAGTAAACTAAAATCTAAGAGAGAAAATGAGTTTTCAAGCCTTTAAGGCAGAGGTAACTTTTCAATCTTATTAATAATAACCTACAGCTAAAAAGAAAAGATTAAATGTCAAATTAGAAAGGACAAGGAAGAAAATGAAAGCCATTAGCAAAATACATGTGAAACTCTTACATAAAGAGTTAATTAAGGCTTGCGTGGACAAAGGACACACACAAAAAAAAGTTCTCAAAAAGTATGGGTAGAAGATGAATGTAAACATATCAGTATCATTACAGAAGTCACTGTACATTTACATAGCTACACAATTCCTACTGTCTTTTAAATTGTACTTTCAAAACCTGAATATCTAGAATAGGCAAAGTTGTGTTATGTTTATGATCATAAACTACTAGTAGTGATTTATATTTTAGCTACCAAACATTTAAAATATGTTTATTTGCTCCTCAAAGTAACCTGACATGGCATATGACTTTGTCCCTGTTTTTCAAATGAGGGTGCTGAAGCTTAGAGGAGCTAAGGAACCTTCCCACAGTCACATAGCTAGTCATGAGCATGGTATATAGATGTTGGCTCCCTCCCTCCAGGGTATGGCCTTCTTTCCATGCCTCATTATTTCTTGGAATATTACGGTAGCTTGAGAGCATAATTTGTCGATCTATTAAAAAAAAGTTATAAAAATGTTCATTGAAAATTCACCAGCAACAACAGTTTTTAGTAATAAATTAAGTTATGATATATGTGCTCAAATGTTGTGAAAGAAGATACAGCTTTTGCCACCACACAGTTTCCTACCAGCACTACCCAGCTGGAGGGCAGTCCCACCAAAAAGTAGGTTCAATCTTTGATTGGAGGGCACAGGAATTGGGCCAGCCTGCTGGAAGGACAATTTGGAAATTACTAATGAAATTTTAAAAGTGCAGTATTTAAAGTGACTCATTAGTTTCATATGCACAAAGATGAGGGCACAGGAATATTTATCACAATATTTTTCAGGTCATAAAAAATAAGGACATGGGAGCTGAGGTGGTGGCTCAGTGGTAAAACACTTGCCTAGCTTGTGTAAGATCCTGGGTCTCATCCTTAGTACTGGAAAAAAAAAATGAGAGCACAGTCCTCAGTAGGCAACTAGTGTTTCTATGTGTTCAGATACTATGCAGTTGCAAGAAAATGACAATACCCATTGCTTTGGAAGAAAAGCACCTTCCATCATTTTTACTCTTTGACTTTATTCATAATGTTTGTTACTATTAAAAGTTTATATTTTATGTATATATTTTAAGTGCTAAGTTTGTCTGAAATGACTTTAGCAAAACAGAAATAACACAAAGTAAAGAAATTGCATTTTGTCAGACATTTATAAAAGGAGAGTGTAGAGAATTTATGAAAATTCTTTGTAAAATTAAAACTATTGGATTAGAAATCTAAGAAATTTTCTTAGATTTCTAATCTAAATATGAAAGTTTCTTGGATATGGTAATGATGTTGTGATTGCATAGAAAAATGTCTTTCTCTTTGAAGGTAAACTAAAATAGGGATGACTGAAGTGTCAGCAACTTTCAAAATATTTACCTGAAAGTAGTATGTATATTAAAAGAAAAAAAGCAAGGTGGCAAAATTTTAACAGTTGTTAAACCCAGGTGAAGGATATATGAGTACTTATTTTACTAGGCTTTTAACTTTTCTTTAAGACTGAGATATTTCAAAAGAAAAAAATTGACGAAAAAATAATTAAAAGAAGCTGAAAGGCCAGGGGTGGTGCTGTACACCTGTAATCCCAGCACTTGGGAGACTGGGGCAGAAGGATCATTGTGAGTTTGAGACTAGCCTGGACTATCAAGTGAGCTCAAGGCCAGTCTGAACTGCTGGGTAAGATTACGACTCAAAAAGACAAAATATAAATAAAAATAAGAAGAAGAGCCAGGTGTGGTGGTACATGCCTGTAAACCTCAGGAGGCTGAGACAGGAGGATTGCTGTGAGTTTGAGACCAGCCTGAGCTACAAAGTGAGCTTAAGGCCAGCCTGAACTGCATAGTGAGACCCTGTCTCAAAAAGACAAAAAAATAAATAAATAAAAAGAAACTAGAGACTTCTGGGGGTGGGGAATGCCATTACCAAGTACTGACTAAAGACTCAATTGTAGAAGTTGTTCTTTGTCATTCCATCTCTACAACCTGACAAATAAACAGGAACATTTAAGGTTGAATCCCTCTCCACTTGGTAGAGGGCACTGGTTAGCTGGGCAGTTTTGAACTCTTCCTTAACAGATTCACTTAGTGGGTGTGTCCTTTCTCATCTTTCTGCCCCCAGTGCCCAGAGGAGCCCATGTAACAGCTCACTGACTCAGGACAGCAGGAGGCCAACCAGCCTTGTGGGTAAAGAGCTCATCCTTGCTTTCTTCCTCCTGCTCCTGCTGGTTTGGTTCCTGAATCGAGAGTTTGAAGTTAGCTACCGCTTGCACTACCATGGAGATGTGGAAGCAGACCTTCACCGCACCAAGATTCAGAGCATGAGGGATCAGGCTGACTGGCTGCTGAGGAACATCATCCCCTACCATGTGGCCGAGCAGTTGAAAGTCTCCCAGACTTATTCCAAGAACCATGACAGTGGAGGAGTGATCTTTGCCAGCATTGTCAACTTTAGTGAGTTCTATGAGGAGAACTACGAAGGGGGCAAGGAGTGCTACCGAGTTCTCAATGAGCTCATTGGTGACTTTGATGAGCTCCTGAGCAAACCAGACTACAATAGCATTGAGAAGATCAAGACCATTGGAGCCACATACATGGCAGCATCGGGGCTAAATACAGCCCAGTGCCAAGAGGGCAGTCACCCACAGGAGCACCTGCGGATCCTGTTTGAGTTTGCCAAGGAGATGATGCGTGTTGTGGACGACTTCAATAACAACATGCTGTGGTTCAACTTCAAGCTCAGGGTTGGCTTTAACCATGGACCGCTCACAGCAGGTGTCATTGGCACCACCAAGCTGCTGTATGATATCTGGGGGGACACTGTCAACATTGCCAGCAGGATGGACACCACTGGGGTAGAGTGTCGCATCCAGGTGAGTGAGGAGAGCTACCGTGTGCTGAGCAAAATGGGCTATGACTTTGACTACCGGGGAACAGTGAATGTCAAGGGAAAGGGGCAGATGAAAACCTACCTTTACCCAAAGTGTGTGGATAATGGGGTGGTGCCACAGCACCAGCTGTCCATCTCCCCAGACATCCGTGTTCAGGTGGATGGCAGCATTGGACGGTCTCCCACAGATGAGATTGCCAACCTGGTGCCTTCTGTCCCATATTCAGACAAGACATCCCTGGGCTCTGATGACAACACGCAGGCCAAGGACACATACATGTCTTCTAAGAGACCCTGGAAAGAGTCCATCAAAGTGGAAGAAAGGTATCGATTTGGCAAAGCCATAGAGAAAGATGACTGTGAAGACATGGGAATGGAAGAAGCCAATGAACTCACCAAACTCAACGTCTCAAAGAGTGTGTAAGGCAGTGCTAAAAGCTGCCCGAGGTGCTCTGTTCGTTGAACACAATAATATTTGTATTTGGCTGTGGTGCTTTTAAGCGCCACAGTTTCTGTCCCTGGACGTGGTATTATGTGGTCATTTCAACCCTAAATTCTGTGTGGATCACAGTTGTTCAGGGTTCATTTTCATCCATTTCTTCTTTACTTTGCTCCCTTCCCTGAAAACCAGCCCCCTTGGGGTACTCCGTTCAGCCACATGGAGGAGAACAAGTGCCTTCAGGGTTGGGCTTGGCCTCAAGTCTAGGACTGAGGCCACAGTAGAATTATGGCTCTTTTGGGTATTATTTGACTTTTAAAACAAAAGCTATGTTTAAGATACCATTTTTATTGCCTTTTCTCAAAAGACATTTGGGAGGGGTCATACAGTGTTTTTGTTTTATTTTCTCTGTATATGTAAGTGTTTCCCAGTCACCTGGCCTTTCTAAGTAAGCACATACACGCACACACATTGCATTTATGACTCTGATATAAAGTGCCAGTAACTCACTGGGGAGGTGAGAGGGAGAAGGGCGAGGGAACTATGGTGGTCCTCCTCCCCCATGCTCCCCACAGCACCTGGGCCCTCTCTTGTGGGGGCAATGGGTGAACCACACACCCAACACCATGGAGTTTCTGGGGTTCACCTTTGTGCAGGCCAGGATTTCAAATATTCACCAGGCACAGAGCTTGTAAGCCCAGGCCTCAGGTATCTCAAAGCCGTTTTTTCATCCTGACCCTGCCTCAAGGGGTCTTCCAATTGGGAGTGAAGGTGTCTTGGAAGTTGACTCGTCTGAGGGGAGAACTCAAAATAAATGTCTGAGGGGGTGCATTTATTTATTTATTTATTTATCGAGATATATGTTTTGGGGGAGGGGGTGCTAGGTCCTTTTGGTGGACGTAAATAAGCTGGAGTGGGGGGATGGGCCAGTTCACAAAGGGCACAGATCTAGAACAAGGTGTCCATCCCTTCATGTTTCAGCCACTGGGGGCCACACTGCTGCCTAGGGTGCTCCCCCTTGTTGAATTCCAAACAAAACCAGCAGACCAGTGGAGACAGTGTTTTGGCCTCTAGAAATTTAAGGCTTCTTCATTCTCTCCCACCCTCCAATTGCACAGGCTGGTCTATGGCAGAATTTAATCTCATGAGCCAAGTCCAGCCACTTGTGAGGGGCTTCTTAGCTGTACTAGGGGTCAGAGCCATCTGTACACAAATGGCAGAGGAAGCTCAAGGAAAGTCAGTCAGTGCTCTGGGTCGCCACTCCTACTTTTGTGTGTGTGTGTTCTGCCACATTGAGTCTGAAGTTTATGCCCAGTGGCACACAGGCTATAGCTGTTGTCTCAGTTATTTTCCAGGTGATGCTGGCATATAGTCTAGGGTGCAACTGAGGACAAGTCTGTATCTGCTGGAGCTCTTCATACAGTTCCCCAAGTGTGTTCTTTCACTGGCGAACCTCACTGTGTACTTCTCACATCCTCATTAAGTCCCCTCATTACTCCTCCCCAAAGATACAGATTCTGGCATGATGATATCTTGATTATGGTCAGCCACTTCCTTAGGGGGACATCCAGGATGGCCACCCAGCAGCACACTGTTGTCTCAGAATTGAGAGCTTTCTCAGTGACTGTGAGCTTTTCCTTCAGGTCTGACTGTCAGTTTGTTGGTCTTCCAACTCCGAAGAAAATATGGTTGTGACAATACCTCTTGCTTCTGAAGAATGTATTCGTATAAAACACCACAGATTTTTTTTTTCTTATAAAACACTACCTAAAGCTTTCCTTGTGCTAAGGATTGTGAGCATGTTGGATTTTTCTCCTGTCAGTATTAAGGTATCTGTGTGTTGTCCTTTCCTCTGCCTTCCATCTCTGGGCTACATAGATTTTAGAGGCTGGCAGGTTGCTGATGTTTTTGCTGTCTAGCTCAAGATATGCTCTACCAAGTTTACCTCTGCACACTTTTTCCCCATCATGCTGTTTTCCTTCCCCTACCACAAAGGTGTTTGTGATCCCTCCCCCAATTTGGAACTCCAGAGTTGCAAACTGACTGAAGAAAAGTATTAACCTCGGGTGGTCTGGTTCAGCATTGTATCCATGGAGCCCCTGACAAGGGCAGCTCATCATGCAGAGAATAAATGGTCTTTTAAAACACCCTGAGCCTTCCTAAAGAACCAGAACAGAAATTATCTTGGGGCCTTGCAACCCCTGGGACATTCCCAGCTCCCTGCTCTGAAGCATACCTCAATGCAGAACCACAGAATCTCCGTGGCACATCTGCCATGCATCTCAGTCTGTTGGCATTGAACACGTAGCTGTTGCTGGACTCAGGTGGGCTTCTAGGCAGTGGGCTCAAGTGCTGCAGTGGCAATACTTCTTAGGAACCTAGGGCAGGAAGCAATACTACAGAATTGAATGTGTGTAAATAGTTGCTTTGAGTTGCAATTGCTATTTTCTCAGCCCCAGCTCAGATCAAATTTTATATATCTGTATGATCAACAAGCACACATAATTTTATCAGTGCAAATAAATGTAGAGCATCAGTTATGAAATCCTTAAATCACTTGAAGAGTCCCACAGATTGTGCCACACCTGCGCATGGCTCCTTCAACACTGACTTCACTGGTTGGGACTGCACCTGCACATTTGCACATGACATGGAGAGTTAGAGGCAGCGTGCAGCCCGTTACCTGGGCTCTAGTCACTTGTAGTTTTTAAAGATACATCTACATTTGAATTTCTAGATTTTTGAGGTAAGCTTTTTTTTTTTGATCAGTTGTTTCAGAAAATCACATCACGCTTCAAATCTGAAATTAAATTAAGGAGAACCAACTGTTTGCATTTTCCACATTTCCTTTGCTCTGCTCTTTTAAAATTGTTAATTCTAAGAATTTCAAAATGCATCCACTGAAAAAAATGGACATTAAAATATTCTAAAATCTAACTTTGGTGCCTGCTATTTCCTCATTGAAAAGATCAGCACCTGTTCAGAGATGATGACAGTCCTTATATACCTCATGTTCTCTGCACTGTGTGGCTGACATAGAAAAATTTACTTTTTCTTCCTGTTTGTGTGGTATGCATGTTTGTATGTGTGTGTTTTATTTCTTATTTTTTGGCAGAACTGGGGATTGAACTCAGGCCCTTGCACTTGCCAGGGAAGTGCTTATTCTACTGAGCCACCTCCCCGGCCCCTGTGTGTTTGTTTTAATGGGCACATTTATTATATTTAACTTTAGTTGAGGGACATTTATTTTTACATGAAATTTTTTTTAAAATGTATTTAGTAGGGTCTACAAGGATTCACTACTCAATCAGACTCGTAGTGAACCTGTTTTCAGCCTCCCAACACAAGGATTACAGGTGCACACCACCATGCCCAGTCTCAATTGAAGTCTCAGTCCACCCCAGGGGCAGGGCCGGCACAGCATGCTTTGCATGGAATTTTAAAAACAAAAACTAGGTTGCAGGATACATGTACTTGTGATAGTTTCACTATTTTATTGGACCTTTATTTAAATCATTTTTTTCTTGAAGCATCCTAAAAAGAATTGACAGAGAAAACAACTTAGGTTTTCTGTAAAGGTCTCTTCCTCACAGGGTGACTTACAGATACTCCTATGATGGTGATATTTTGGGGAGCCATAAACCAATTCAGAATCTGCTTAAAGTGAATCTCTTCCCAGGAAACAGATGCCCTTTTGTACAGATCTTAGAGGTTTACAACACCACCACATCTAAACTGTCAATCTCTTATAGTCTCATACCCTGATGGCTTTTTCCAATAAGTCAAGTTATTTATGGAAATTTCAGGGTGTGAAGGTTTTCTTGCACACTCAGAAAGCATGAAGAAGTGGTCTCCAGTCTCTCTACTCATGAGCTTGCAGGGAACCATCCTCTGCTGGTCTCAGGGCTGTTGAGAGCTCTGTTCACAGCTGGTGGGACTCTCCTGCCCAAGGCAGTGTGGCTGGCACCCTGAGAACTTGTCCCAGGGTAAGTAATAAAGGTCTTTGCTGCACTGAAGGTCTTCAGGAATGTGACTCTGCTTAGATTAGGGACTTAGGGTCAAGAAAGATAGATGCTAACCTTTTGCAGTTACTCAGAACTTTTGCAGTTACTCAAAACTTTAATAAAATAA
Organism: Ctenomys sociabilis; assembly: GCA_004027165.1. Taxonomy (NCBI): domain Eukaryota; kingdom Metazoa; phylum Chordata; class Mammalia; order Rodentia; family Ctenomyidae; genus Ctenomys; species Ctenomys sociabilis. The sequence continues at coordinate 14,535 of PVKA01009222.1, read as the reverse complement.
CATACTTGGGGGCCAGGGAGATGGCTCAGTGGAATAAGCGCTTCCCTGGCAAGCACAAGGGCCTGAGTTCGATCCCTGGTTCCACAAAAAAATAAAATAAAAAATATGCTCTGAAGAGTTGTTAGTAAAAAATAGAGTAATTTAAACTGGGGAACTAGGGGGCCAGGGAGATGGCTCAATGGAATAAGCACTTATCTGGCAAGTGCAAGGGCCTGAGTTTGATCCCCGGTTCCACCAAAAAAGAAAAAAAAATATTAATAATAATAATAAAATGGGGAATTATACTCCTGCTGGGTCTGAAAGAGGCAGAGTGAATGAATCAATCTGAGTGCTAACTAAATCCCATTCATCAACAGCAGTGATTCTTAACCATCCCCTTAGAATCTTTGATGATTTGACAAGGTTACTGTTCTTTTCTGTAGAGCAGTATACAGGAAAACAAACCCTCTTGAGGTTGTACTCAATTTCAAGAGCTCACAGAAAAAAAAAAAAACCTCATGGATCCAAGTAAAGTACCCTGACCTACAATAACTGGAAGAATGAGCTAGTTAGTTACAGTGATCCATGGATGAGATTTGCAACTGATTTTATTTTTTTAAATATATTTGGCAAAGAATCTCACTACATAGCTCAGACTCAGTGATCCTTCTGTCTCCCAGTGCTGGAATTACAGGCATGTACCTCCACACCTGGTCTCAGTGGCTGGCTCACATGCCCAGCATTGGGCCAGGATGACATGCTGTACCAGGAATCAAACCTGGGTCCTTGTGCTTGCCTAGGCAGGTGCTTAGACTGCAGAGCTATCTCTGCAGCCTACAACCTATTTTAACTCCCCAATGCAATACCATGCAGCAAATCAGTGTTGCCTACTTGTTTGGGAGTCTCTAATCATAAGATATTTTATGTGTGAGTAACCTGAATATATTTGAGGAGGCACTGGCAGAACTTTCTAACACTTATATACAATACAATAGCAAGTTACTTTCAATGGATGAGAAATTTTTGGCTGGATATTTGTGTATGTGTGTGTGTGTGTGTGTGTGTGTGTTGTGTTGTTTTTAACAGGAATCAAACTCAGATGTGCTAGATTGAGGCTGTGCCACTGAGCTATATCCCTGGCCTCTGCCAGTATTTATTGAATACCTACTATGTGCCAAATTATGCCCCAAATTCCCTTTCCTTAGGTTATTAGATCTGCTACAACACTTGAGAGTATTTGAGAAACAGCTATGAGTGGAGAGTGCTTTTCATGATGATGGTTCCACCAGTAAACTGAAGGGACTCAGTTTTCTTGAGTCACATCCTGACATCCTTTTTTTATTTTTCTGAGGATCAACTTTTGGGGCACTATACCACTGAGCTATCCCCTCCTCCCTTAAGACAGATCTGTCTCTGTCTCTGTCTCTGTCTCTGTCTCTCTCTGTCTCTGTCTGTCTCTCTGTCTCTGTCTGTCTGTCTGTCTGTCTGTCTGTCTCTCTCTCTCTCTCTCTCTCTCTCTCTCTCTGTTTTATCCAGACTGACCTGGGCACTTCACATCAGTCAGTGTCCCACCCTCTCTATCTCTCTGTCTCTGTTTGTTCATCCCTCCCTCCCTCTCTTCCTCCCTCCTTCCCTCCCCCACAACATACACATCCTGATCACTATACCTGTGGCCCCAACCCCATTCCATCATCATCCTTGACTTTTTCTGCCATCCTTATGTCCCACCTTTAGGAATTTAGATAAACCTCAGCAATGTAATGATCAGATAACACCCACAGGTTAGACAATATTGATTTATAGAAAACTCTTTTTTTTTTTAGTCCATAAGCTCAGTTCTTACACATGCAAGTAAGTGAAAATGGGTGGCCCCCATTACATGATACTTTTCTGCCAAGGAACTCAAAACTTCCAGGTCTCAGTGAAGCAGGTGGGTAGCAGAGGCCCTTCTGCTAAGCAGACAGGAAGCTCAGGGTTGGAGTGTGAGGGGCTTCTCTAGTTCAGCCTCTCATTGGACATAATTGCCAACTGCATGGCCCTGCTGACAGGACAGTAGAAAATGTAACACACTGCTAAATCCTGGTGAACCAATTCCTATCTTCCTTCTTTCTAAGAGGGTTTTTTGTTGTTATTGTTCTAGGAATCAAACTCAGGCCCTTGAACTGGCCAGGCAGACACTGCACTGCTGAGCTATATCCCTGGTCAGACACTAACTATATTTTAAATGGCAAAATTAGGAACTCAGCAAGTGACCAACCAGGAAAAGTGTGATCCCCACCTGCCACTCTTTCATAAGACTGATTATGTGATGCACATAATATTTAAATTATTATCTAGTTCATGCTTAGAAAGGCTTTTAAATTATTTTTCCAAACCCCAAGTTTGGTGTCCGTGTGATAACCAAATTATCCCAGCCATCCAGGAAGAGGGGAAAGGTTTAGGCCAGGCCAATGCCTTTAGGAAGAGTAGTGTAGGTTATGTTGGTATTGTACCTTCTATACAAAATCAGGGTGTTTTCCCCTGTTGGTTACATAATAAGTTCTTTAATATGTATCTTACATAGGTTAACATTTTTTTAAGTTCATCGGTACATTTTACATGTACACAACAATCACATTCATTATAGGGAGTTTGTGCCTGTACCCAATACATCGTGATTCCTCTTTCCCAATCTCCTCCCCTCCCTTCAACTTCTCTTCCAGTCCATTTTTATAAAGCTCTGTTTCCATTTTGTCCTTTCTTTAAAAAAATATTTTAGGAAGGGTCTACAGGGTGTTCAGGATCTCACTACTAGGTCAGACTCCTAGTGATCCACCTGTTTACAGCCTCCCAAGAGCTGGGATTACTGGTACATGCCACCACGCACAGTCTCAATTGCTGTCACAGCATGCCCCAGGGTCAGGGCCAGCACAGCACAGCAGGCTCTGGGGTTGAATCCTGGGCCCCTGCACCTGCCTGCAGGCGCTTTAATCTGCTGAACTATTTGACCAGCCACCCTTTTATCCTTCTTTTATCATTTCTCTTCTCTCTCTGTTTTCCCCCTACTTAGTTCTTCTTTCCTTTAACAGTTGCTTCCTGTTTTATGATACCTATTGTATATTTTGGTCCTTATTTTATCTTTAAGTTTCTCATGCCAGTGAAACAATGCAATATTTATACATGTGTGTCTGATTTTTTTTTCACTTAAGACTACAGTTTTGAGAACCATCCATTTACCTACAGATGTCTTAAGTTTATTCTTATTTATGGCTGAGTAATATTCCATCATGTTTTTAAAAATATATCTTTTTTATCCACTATTTGTGTAGAGTATTTGGATTGTTTCCAAGATTTGCTATTACAATCTGTGCTGCTATAAACATAGGTGTGCATGCTGGTGTTTTGTTTTGTTTTAAGCCAACTTACCATGTATCTGTGCATTTCCTTTTTTTTTTGTCTTTTTAAGACAGGATCTCACTATGAAGTTCACACTGGCCTTGAGCTCACTTTGTAGCCCAGGAAGATCTCAAGCTTATAAAAAAATCCTCCTGCCTCTGCCTCCCAAGTATTGGGATGGTGGTGGTACAGGCATGTACCACCACACCTGGCTGTCCATGACAATTTGGAAGTCCTGAGTAAAGAAAGAATCTGAGCCTTGACTGTTTGCAAAGCCTAATGGAAGTCACTGTTTGTGGGTTTTGAGTTGGAAGAACTTGTTTGAGGTTATTTGGGTGTGTCAGAATGGTGCTCTTTTTTTTTCCCCTGTGGGTTCAGACTTCCAGATAGCATTGCAGATGTATGGAGAGTGTTTAATTTACCAAGATGGAGATGCTGAACATTGCCCTTGATCTCCTATTCCTATCATTAATTGAGTAAATTGCACTCTTCAATAATTTCAGTCAAGTATTTCTGAAGATCCTCGTCTTGGATGGCACTCAAAGAGCATTTGGGCTCTTACTTTTGTTTTCTTTATTAAATAATAATTTAAAAAAAGGTGTATATGTGAATTTTCAGAATACTAATGAAAACCTAAGAAAATACAACCATTTAAGTTTTAAAGTTATTATGCAGATAATTTAAGATATAAGCATCCTTTTGTCTTAAAAGATTTCAACTGAGACAACATGAATGTATTGACTGAGTCACATGGCTAGTGATCCAAAAACTTCAAGTCTCTTCTCTTACATACCCAGTACCAGGGACCACCTTCCATTCCCTTCCACTCATTTCTAGATTCTACATGTCTCTTTATCAGCTGTCTACCTTGTTGGCAGAATTACAAAAGGCTCAGACCTGTATCCTCTGAGAGAAAGAGGATGTCTGGCAGGTTAGCATCCATGTCACTCTTGGCCTCTACCTTGGGACAGTTATCAGGACCCCAGTAGCCTAACCTGTGTCCCCAGGGCATCTGACACAAGAGCAGGCTACTCACACCACTACAAGCACAGGACCTCCCACCTGTGTCCACCTCAGGGAGAACTCTCCAGGGCCACACCACTACCAGGTACACTGGATCTTCTCTTCCTTCCTTTAGCTCTTCCAAAGGATAAGAGAGCAGCCTCCCAGCTTGGAGCCGCAGTGCCAGGACTCTTGCTACCCTGGGTCTTCTTGGTAAACTTCATGTCTGTCTAATTCTTTCGAGGTCTGGACCCCAGCGTTGGCCTAATAAAGACACTCCAAATTCAAACATATCCCTATAAGCTGCCATGAAAACTAGGCAAGCCTTCCTGATAATCATCTGCATGTCCCTTCTGATTTTACCTGCAAGAAGATGGCACAGTGGCTAGCTGGATCTGCTCCAGAAACCTCAAACCTGCATTTTTGGGCCAGCACACGCAACAGCAAGCTAGACCCCAGAGGCTGGTGTGAGACCCAAGCAGAGAGGCTTCCCAGCCCCACCAAGGGACCCCATGGGTGTCCTCGGAACTGAGGGAGGACTGGGACAGAACAGAACAGAAGACCAGGTTGGGAGTTCCCAAGAGCATCAATGAAGAGCAGATCCTCAACATCCAGTGACAACACAGCATAGTATGGCTCCAGCCCATCCTTGGCCAGCATACATCTTAAGAGCAACAGCTCAGAGTGTATCACAAGCTCTCAGACAGATGCCAAGCAGGCTTTGGGGTCATTCCTAGCATAAAATTAAACTCCAGGATGAAAACTGAATGTGGTGGCATATGCCTGTAATCCTAGCACTCGAGAGGCTATGGATCATTGGGAGTTCAAGAATAGCCTGGGCTACAAAGCAAGCTCAAGGCCAGACTGAACTGCATAGTGAGACCCTGTCTCAAAAAGACAACAAAACAAACAAACAGTTCTGTGAGGCACATGTACCCTTAATACAATATCATTGATGTTGGTATAATATTGCTGTGCAGGGTGACAAAGTACACACAGCCTTCTGATTGTGGGTGGTTGTCAGGGCAGGAAAATTATAGGAGAAGAAGGTTGGAGGGAAAGAAAGCCTAAACACTTTTTTCCCAGAAGTCAAAAACAGTACTGAGTAAGAAACTCCAAGGGGAGTTATTTTACTTAAGGGGACAAAGTTCCTTTTCAGGAGTGCCATTGTGAATAGAAGAAGAAACAGCTTGCTCTATCAGTCACAAACAGGATGAATTGTATCTGTGAAATGTTAAGCTGCCTCTCTATATAAATAAAGGCATGTTATCATTAATTCATTACCTCAGGCCTTGTAATTATTGTATATTTATATGTTTTACCATATCAGAAAATTTTACACATCAGATCAAGAAAATCTGGGAAAATAACTCAAAATACAATATAACTCAGTTTTTGTTTATGATTTATTATGGGCTTGGTACAATTTCAGGTAGAAAATGTGTATAAATGTTAATGACCAGTGAGGGCTGGGGAGCTAGCTCAGCAGACTAAGCACCTGCCAGACAAGGGAAAGGAACTGGGTTTGACACCGAAATTGGGCATGGTGGCACATGCCTGTAATCTCATCACACAGGAGGATCACTATGAGTCTGAGCTGCATAGTGAGACCCCATACCAAAAGATCTTTTTTTACATTAATGACCAAAGCATTAATTTATCTGCAAGGACCCAGAGATATCCTTGCTGTTGTCTGGGTTTTGAGGAAGGGTCTTGCTGGGTAGTAGCCTTGAGTGCATGGTGATGCTCCTGCCTCAGGGTCCCAAGTGTTGGGATTACAGGCATATGCCACCACACCCAGCACTAAGACAACATTTTACAGCATCAATTCACATAGCTTACCCATCCATGTGCACTCACTTCAGCTATAGGGGAAAATAGGCTAGTCCTTGCATTTTTAAATTTTTAATATTTTTTAAAAGCTGTAGATTAAGTCAGGCCTCCCACATACGAGGAAAGCACTGTATCCTGAGCAGTCCCTGTCACACCATCCTTGCATTTTAATTCACTGGCTCAACTGTGAGGATCCTAACACAACTATTTCCAGGAAGAAAGTATGGCCACCTTGATCTAGCCTGTTCTCTGCTGGGCCACCCTCAGATCCCTTCACTTGAATAGTCTCCAGGACACAGTGTGGCTACAAATTATCAGGGCCTTCAGTGTCTCTCTTAGTACTGAGGTTCAGTTACCCCCCTTCCTCTTTCAGGGATCTGTACAGAAAGGCAGCTAAAGGAAGGGAGCAAAAAGCTCCTCTCTTGATGTCTCTTGGGCTGATGCCAAGAAAAAAGGTGAAGCGCGGCTATGTTCAGAATCACGGAAGAGGCCCTGCTCCCACTTTCTGTGGGACTTTGCTGGAGCTTGTTCAATGCTGAGCTCACAGACAGGAGTAAAACAAAGCATGTTTTATTTGGATTGCACTGAACAAAAATAGAAGAAAAAAAAAAGGACTCTTTTTTCCAGTGGTTTTAAATGTTGTATTTTTTTTTTTTTATCAATAGTACAGATCCAAAGTAAGTATTTATTCACTGCCCAAATTTCCCAATCTTTTCGTTTAGATGCATGAATGCCAGTTTCCAAGACTTTAAGAATATGCTGAAAACAAGCCCCCAACTTTTCTGCACGTGGTTGAACCCAATGTCCAGCGCAGACCCTCAGGTGTGTAGCTCTTAAATGTAAGTGTTGTTTTCAGTTATTGGAAAACTAGGTGAGGGAAGGCTGATTTGCAGGCAACATGAAAAAAGGTTGTGCTCTCCATGGGAAGAAACTGGCAGGGGATTGTTTATCTAGATGCTCTGGTTTTTTGTTTGTTTTTATTCAAGTCAACTATCTAGAAAGAAAAATCTCAGCCTAGGGATGTAACTCAGTGGTTGAGTACTTGACTAGTACTGATGGGGCCCTAAGTTTGACCTCCAGCACCACAAAAAGAAGAGAGCTAAAGACAAAAGACATTGGCTGCCCTCTTTACTACCTAAGGTCATGAAAGGAAGTGGGGAAGGAAGGTCTTTAGACACCTAGGCTAATAAATGCTTTTATAGCCAACAATGGGTTTTATCCATCCAGGAAAATTGTTCACTTCCTTTTTTATTCACTATCTCTTACAATGTCATCGTGCCATAGAAAGAGACTCTTTTTGAGCCAAGTGACTCTCCCTGTGGCTGGGGACTGGGCGGTATACCTTGTCCCTTATCATAGTCCACAGTGGCAGCTAGCATCTCAATGTCATGATGTTCTTTTCAAAACAAAAAAAAGTATCTTATGTAACAAACTGTCATAGTTGAAGGGATATGTAAGCAAATGTGAAAACCCAAAGATTTTATTCTCCATTTTCAAAGGGTATTAGTTTTAATTTTTATTTACTAATTAATTTTTCTGAATTCTTTTCAATTAAATTAGTCACTTTTGTATTGCTGTGAGGAACGTATATTAATCTCATGGCTTTCAAAAGTTTACAGGAACATTAAGCTTTGATGCCAATGACATTCATTAGAATGCTCCATTATCTCGTGGATTCAGTGCCCATCTGCCTTGCATATGTTTCCAAGGGTGGCTCAGCCAAGTATTGGGCATATGCATGCTTGTAAAACATACATATAGGCACCCAGGCCCGGAGACCCAGGATGAATCATAAAGGCCATATCTGACTTGGATTAAAGTCCCCCTGAAGTAAAGGCTGAGGCCTCCCCAGAAAAGCGTACATATATTGGTGTGCTCTTGAAAGTAAATTTAAAAGAGTAAATTTAGATTTAAAACAGTCCTTCCAGCTCAGCAAGTATCGTTTTATTTCTATCTATTCACCACCCTTTCATTCGCAATAAACCTGACAAAATACTTCCAGAATGAAAATAAGAATGTTCGTGTTTGAAGGAAATGTTGGCAGACGGCCACAGACTTGAAGTACGCAAGCTAATTTTGCTCTTGTTTTTCTGCCAATAACTGCTTGGCCTCCTCTTGCTCTGCACAGGCAGGGCCCGAGGATGGATTCTGTTCCTGTTGCAAACCCCTGGTGCAGAAGGCCGTAAGTCACAGTGGAGTGAATTTCCTCTGTTCTGGAATGGGCTGTTTCTCCTTGGGCCCCTTTCGGCCTTGCAATCAGGCAGCACACAGTCCTGGGACCCCAAACACCTCCAACTTGTTTGTCATCCTTAATGTTCCTGGCATCTTTTGTGTTATGCCAACTAAGTAAAATCAGGTTTACTTGTCTTTTCTCCCCCAAACAGAGATGGCTCTTTGCCAAAGAAGGGAGGGAAAAGGGAAGCAGGGAAAAAGAAAGAAAAAGAAGGGACAAAGAAAAAAAGAGGAAAAGGGAAAGAAAAAACAAAACTGGAGTGAAAGATGAAGAAAGAGGAACATGTCTTTACTAGTTTTAACGTGGATTTTATGTTTTTATTTGTTTTTGAGATTGGGTCTCACTACATAGTTCAGGCTGGCCTTGAATTCACTATGTAGACCAGGTTGGCTAAGCTCGTGGTGCTCCTCCCACTTCAGCCTCCCAAGTGCTGAAAAGTAGATTTGATTTTTAAATTCATCCTTTATATTGTGGTTTCCAAACACATGTCCTGCACCAAGTATCACAGCCTTGATGCTGCAGAATGGACAGTTTGTACACTATCCTCAAGGAGTGAAATTCTCCATGAGGTTTTAAGATGAAGAGAAGAGAAATGGGGTCTGACCTATTTCCTCCATAACTGGCAAGAGGGCCAGACTTGGGAGTAGCATGTAGGGGTGCAAGTGGGAACATCTTGGGTTTCTGAAATGTGAATCAAAGCATTAACGTGGGGCTAAGAAACAGATTCTAAATCCTTCCTGAAAGGTGCTGCCGGGCTGAGGAGATGGCTCAGTGGAATAAGTGTTTCCCTGGCAAGCACAAGGGCCTGAATTCAATCCCCGGTTTCGCCAAAAAAAAAAAAAAAAAAAGACTTCTAAAAGGTGCTGCCATTAGCCCCAGGGTACAGGGGTGGGGTTACAGGGACAAACCTGGGACTTAATGCTTGTGTCAGGCCCAAGAGAAGCGTGCCTTCTAGATGAAGGCCCAGAAGACCTGGAACAGAGAGACCCAAGCTCCATCATGTTCCTAGCAGGGTAGGAAGCTTCCTCTTCAAGCTTCAGTAGAAGGTGAGGTTCAGGTCACCCGAAGAGAAGCACAGCTACCCTGGGCCTGGCTGAGTCTGGAGAGAACTAATCTTGGCTCACCTCATACATAGGCCAGTTAGAGTAAAAGTCATGTCGGGAGATCTTGGGAATCAGTTCTGCTGGGATGGCCCCCTCCCCATAGCAGTAAGTTCCAGGTTGCCACAGGTTTTCCCTACTGTGTTCATAAGTATTTGTCATGTGTCAGCTGACACCATCCCATTGTCCCAGCCCTCAGCAGGCTGGGGTGGGGAGGGAAGCATGGTCTCTTAGGCAGCAGTCAAGATGGAACAGATGACAATGGGTGGTGATCTGCCTGAGACTCTGAGTACCTGGGCAGCTGCTTCAGAGCTGGCTAAGGAACTTGGGGGAGCAAGGAAACGCAGCAGTGGTTGGGTAGCTAAGAAGAGAGAATGTGGTGCAGTGGTGTAGGCTGGCTGGCCCTCCTCCCTGGGAGGTGTGATCAGAACTTGGAGGCTGCAGGAAGAACCCAGTAGCCTGTAGACAGCAGTGAGGTCCATGTATCTCACTCCCTTAAGCCCAGGATGTGGCTCAAGACCAGACGGAGGAGGCAGGCTGCAGTCTGACTCTTTGTCTGAGGAGTTCGTTGCTGCTGTGCCAGGCTGCCTCTCATCAGTGCTGGCTTTTCTTTTTTTTTAAAAAAAAAAAACTTCTTACTTTTGAGGAATATAACTGATATCAGGGAAGACCACATACTTATTCTCATACCCTGACACACATGTGAACAAGACCAGACCACCCAAGAGATACCACCTCTCTCAACCTAGATTGCTGCTTATTCTTAACTTCCTGCTTGACTTGTGTCACTGAAGCCATGCTGTGAAGTGCCACTCCTATCTGTGTTCTTTCACTTACACACACACATGAGATTCCTCTGTTTAATACAGTACTTTTCCTTCTTTCCCTGGCTGTATATTATTTCACTGAGTGTGGAGACCACAGTGTACAAGTCCTTCCAGTACAGGGTCATTCATTGGCAGTTGGGAGTTGTGATGAGTCTTGCTGCAGTGGAAATCTATCCTGCAACCTCTCTGGATGGTGATTTGGTGAGAACTGTAAAAATTAGAAAAGCATGTGTCCAACTATGTTGACTTCATTTAACAGATCTTCTCAAACATGCATAATGCCTGATTCACCAGGTTCTTCATTATAGCACTTATCTGTGAAAGCTAAAGACCAAAAACAACCTGAATGTCCACTGAGACATGACCAACCCTCTGTAGATGAGAATGCCATGTGGCCACAGAAAGGAATGTGGAAACTGGATGTCATAGCTCATGCCTGCACTCTGGGCGGCTTAGGCAGGAGAACCACAACTTTGGCCTCAGCCTGAGTGACTTGGTGATTTGGTGAGATCCTGTCTCAAAATAAAAAATAAAAAAGAGCTGGAGGTGTATCTTAGTGTTAAAACTCAATCCCTAGTGCTGGGGTGGGGGTGGAGAGATGAATAAAAAGGCCAGTATTAATGTGATCTTCACATTGTAAATGAAAAAAACAAGAGGCAGAATAGTGCATAATTTCCTACCATGTAATGCATATGAATGGGGAAATACATTTGCTGTGCTTTCACAGGCTATCTATAGAAGTATAGTGAAAAATAGATCATCTTATTTACAGAAGACAGGCTGGAGGAAGAATTTTACAATATATTCCTCTATGGTCACCTCTATAGACTTTTAAGCTACATGAATGCATTACCTACCAAAACCTCAATGTGTTGTGAGTAGACTATCATTGAAATGCACACACTAGAAGGATGCATGTTAGAAGAGGAAGAGGATCTCAATGAAAAGCCTAAGTTTAGGGTAAGGAGGACAGCAGAGCCTGCTCAGGCATGTTTACCTTGTCAAGTCACAGGAATGCTGGTCTCCAGTGGGGAAAGAATATGTATGTTCTCAGGGGGCCCAGCCACTCTGGGCACTCTCAGAGCTCTCTGCCTCACCATCCATTCATTCCTCCATTTGCTCATCCATCTCCTCACCCTTCAGGAGGCTCAGAGGACCCCTGATGGGCAGGCTTCTCCCCCATGAACATTGTTAGAATTGTCAGGTGTTGGGAAGATGTAGACCATGTTGTAAGCAGAAACCCAAGGTGGCAGATGGAGACCCAGTGGCTCATGGGCCCTGGGAACTCTCAGTCCTTGTTTCATGCTTTGGGAACTTTCCAGTTTCTTCACATGGATTTACAGTTAAGGTACTAGAGTTGAGGTTGGTTTGGGTTGTATTGATCCTTCCAGTAGAAGTTGTTCCCCAAGTTAAAGACACAGCCAGGCTCCTGCATCTGTGCCACCATCCCTGCTGGAGAACATTCCCTGAGGGCCCTGACCATGTGTCTCTTAGAATGACTACTTCACAGCCCCCATTCCATTCAGAGTCACAAACAGTCCCATGATTCCAACTTCACACCTAGGCTCAAATATCAGTCCAAACTCATTACATCCAACATCACTACAGTGCAAGGAATAAGCTGCCTTCTATGATGGATTCCTGATCCTCTAAGAACCATCCACACAACCAAAATATTGAATTATAATAAACTGTTCTTAGGGCTCAGGAGATGGCTCAGTAAAATAAGTGCTTCTCTGGCAAGTGCAAGGGCCTGAGTTCAGTCCCCCAGTTCTACAAAAAACAAAACAAAACAGAACCATCAAGCTTTTGGGGCTGGGGAGATGGCTCAGTGGAATAAGCACTTCCCTGGCAAGTGCAAGGGCCTGAGTTCAATCCCTGGTTCTGCCAAAAAAAGTTCTTAAATTCAATAAAACAAAAGGATCCCATTTTATAGGAAGTCAAAAATGGCTTTGACCCGTGCAAGGCACACAGAGAGTTAAGGGAAGACTGGATTAGAGCAAGAATTCTTCTTTATCTGTGCCTTGACTAATGAAGAACCTACCTCTGTTCCAGAGTTGAGGGCAGGAGCAGGGCCCCTGTGTCTTACACAAGCACAGATCCCTCACCCTGCTTCTCAGAAAGGGTACAGGCCCACCCTACCCTTAGAGGCAGATATTCCCGTAATAGCTTCTTGGCAGAAAGCCAGGAATAAGCCTGTGGCTTAAATTCCTTAATGTTCAAGCACATTCCTTAATGTTCAAGTATATATTGTTGGCTCAAGTATTAAAGTGTAGAGCTGAGCAAAATATTCTGTGGCTTTTCAAAGAAATCTGGCAGGTACTGGGGGATCTTCTTATCCCTTCCTCCATTCCCAACACTTTTTAAAAAATTAAGTTTAAAATTAAGGTAAGAAAATTAAGGTGAACTTGGTGGGTCTACCAGGAATGAGCCACTGTACCAGAAGCCAGCAGGGTACAGCGGGTCCATTTCACCTTGGTGGGCCTATCAGGAAGGAGCTTTGGAACAGGCAGCCAGTGGGGCCCAGCAACCCACTTGGACAGGACTCAGCTGGAAGGAGCTGAACACAGCAACCAGACCCAAGCCAGGTCTGACCAGTTGGGTTCAAGTTCAGTAGATGTGAGGCATAGCGCTGAGCCCAGCCAAGCCCAGGCTGAGACCCAGATCTACAGGAGCATCCTCGCAGAACAGAGGTGGCAGCAAGTAACGGGGGTGAGCTGGTCTGCCTGGAAGACTCCAGGTGCATGAAGGGGAGGTACCCAGACAGAAAGCAGAGGAACTAATTTAAACATAAATTCTCAATTTATAATCTGTTTTGTTATATAACTATAATGTTTGCTCCTATGGTCTAAAGTACAAACCTGTTAGTTAAAAAACTTTGTCTATTTCTAAATTTCACTAGCTGTTATTAGTGTTGCTAACTTTCCTACTGTAAATCAGAAACCATGTCTGTCTTCACCACATGTTCTCCCTTGGGTAATAATATCAGGAGGTGCTTGGGTAATAACCTCACCAAAGCCCCACACTAAAGAACAGAGGAAAGTGCCAAATGGAAACCAGCATCTCTCAATCAATAGAGAAAACAAAATCTTGGAACACACACAAAACAAGAATCTCTGACATAGGAGAGATACCTAAAAAACAGACTCTTTACATAGACTGCAGTGATACAGCTACCTACTATCAAACTTTCACAAAAAGGTACAGAAATAAAAACAAAGAGTTATCTCTTAAATAGAAAATGACAAAAAGAAGGAGCAAAATGCAACCTCAGACCCTGAGCGTGCTCAGATCAAAACAAAACCAGGAGACATCAACACAGAAAAAACTGGAAATCACACACCTGAAATCTCTGAAATAATAGGAACTGAAATAAAGAAAGAACTGCAAAAGGGTATCAGAGGAAATTTCAGAGGAAATCAGATCAGAAATAATCTCAAAGGTAAAAAAAGAAATGATAACTATAATGAAAGAATTACTAATGTTTCTAAAGAAGACAGTGATAAAAAAATAGAGAATAGGAAAATGATGGAAACCTTGAATGAGCAATATAGGAAAGAAGTAGAATGCATAAAGGAGATTCAAAGAGATATACAAGAAATTAAAAGTTATAAAAACTTTTTGAAGGAAAGTGAAGATAAGACTTTCAGACCTTGAAGATACTGTTGCAGCTAGAGAAAAAGTGAGGAAATATCTCTTAAAAACAACAATGGTCCAGGAAATAATAATTCAACAGCTGAAAGATGATGCAAAGATGAACAACATAAGACTAATAAGCATCAGTGAGAAAGAAGGAGGCAACACAAGTGACAAAAAGAATATGGGCAGAAGTAATAGCAGAAAACTTCCCAAATATGGGGCAACAATCTGACAATCAAGTAACTGAGGCATAGAGAGCTCCAAATAATATCAAGTCAATTAAAACTACACCCACATACAATAATCAAGATCCTAGAAATTCAATACAAGAGCAACATACTAAAAGTCACTAGAGAAAAGAACAGATCACATTTTTGATAACATTTGTCATCAGAATAACAGTGGATTTCTCTTCACAAGCCATCAAGTCAAGAAGAACATGGAGCAAAGTACTTCAGGTCCTACAAGAAAACAAATTCCAACCCAGACTGATATACCCTGAAAAACTCTCAAATTTAATGGAGAAAGAAATACTTCATGACAAAAA
>PVKA01009221.1:18003-69457 GCA_004027165.1 Ctenomys sociabilis | reverse complement strand
TTCTTTGATATAATTCAGCTACATAAATACCTGTAAATATAATATCATGTATGCACCTTGTACAATACCAAAACATTATGAAAACAGTTTGCAATGTATTATTTCATCGACTCTGTATGGTTATGGTGTTTTGAAACTGTCTGATTGACATTTGTATTTCAATAAAATAAAAATAAATGGAAAAAAAAATAGAAAAAAAAAAATGAAAAGGGAATTTTTTTTTTTTGTACAAAGCAATTTTTGAATTAAATGAGATAAGTTATCCTTAGGCATGGTCTATTAAAATGTTTTGCTTTCTTTGGAAATTCTTACATATTAAAGGTATAGCAACATTCATGGTTTAAGGTGTCCAAACCTCACCTTGGAGTTCTGTTCCACCAAGCTAATATCTGTGTAGCATCAAAAAGAAGACTGAATGACTGTCTACAGTATTTAACCAAAGAGGAACATAATTAGGGAAAGCAAATGTATAATAATTATAATCTACATGTTAATAAATAATGCCTCTGTTAGTAAAAATAGCTGAAAAAAGAAGCTATGCATTTGATATACTCTGAATATGTGATAAATGATTTAAAGAGTATTTATATCTTTCATTTGAAATTCTATTAGACTTGCCTTAACTCATCTTGACAGTTTCATTCTAATTGTTTTACTTAAGAACATTATACTAACATATTTGTATCTACACAGGAATTTATAGTTAAAAATAAGAATGCTAATTACAGTCCTTCAGAACAAACAGACCTTCTAAGGGATATATTAGAAATTAGAAATTGAAGCCTACTGGAGTGAAGTACCTTGTTACTATTTATTTTACAATCCGATATTAGCTCTTTCCTTTTTCATTGGTGATTGAGACATAATTCACAAGAAGAATCAAAAGCTGCTGACCAAGGGGAAGAAGTAACACTTCAAATGTGGTCAGCTTTAAAGGGAGAACAGCAAAGAATGACCCAGAACCTTAGGTAGGATGTCCTGGTTTCAGCCCTGACTCTTTTATTAACTCTGTATACTCAGATTTCCTTCCCTGTTTTTCAGAAGCACAGGGATAGGACTTTATTTCTTTGTTTTCATATGAGTATGAGGAAAATTACAGCCATAAAGACCTTCACTGGGATTACTAAATAAAACATTGACAAGTTCAATATAAATAGTTAACATACATATATGTATTTTTTTTTCCTTTTTGATTTGCTCAGAGTGAAAAGGAATGTTAACTCGAGTTATTCCCAGGTTTCTCGGTTGTGTGTGCACGCCTATGGGTGCCTGGGAGGAAAACAAATGAAATAATTGGCAGCTAGATAAAAGTGGATTTCACAGGTCAGGAGGAGAGAGGATTTCTTTTGAAATGTCATCATTTACTAATACATACCATTCAGGACTGGCCTCTGCTAAATGCCACTTGATAGCACATCATTAAAAGCAAAACACCTTCTAGGCCCGTACAGTAATCAGTGTGGGTAAATACCTATAACATTCAATTCTAAATCTTAGGAAAAAAATTAATAAATTTTAGACCAAACTATTGTTATTTGCCAGCACCGGATAGATACACAATAATATAGGTAAAAGCTGAAGGCATTAAGTTCTGTGTCTTAGCATTTTAGACCTACATGTATTCTGATGTATCACATCTGGTATAATATTAAAAAATTTTGCATGACTGACGCCTCTGGTGCTGAACATGAATTAAACATGTCTTAGAAAAGGAAATGACATTTTTGCAGAAACCATTTCTTCCTTAAGCTGCTTATAACGAAAGCCTGTTTTCAAGGTGCTAGGCTTCTATGATAAAGGTTTAGTGCTTACCCAGTAAGCAAGTAAGAATCTGGAAAGGAGCCACGTGGTCAGTACGTAACATGTTTAAGGCAAAGCCAGCACTGTACTCTGGGAGCCGCTTTGATGTTAATGGCGCATTAGATTCTCCTTCTGATGTTTATTACAAGGGTTCCCAAGGTGCAGCCTTTGATAAGTGGCAGTCTTGTGGAGCTTAAAGAAAGTGGACAAGCTGGTCTCCCTCAGGGATGCTAGTTTTTACAGTTGTATCACCTTAGTCTTGGGGGTTGTGGGTGAATTCCAGAATGATTTCCTTCTGCTATGACTATGGAAAGAGGTGAATTAAGTATCCTCAGTAATAGAAAAATGAGAAGAGCAATTTCATGGTTTCCTTTTGAATTTAGTTAGGGGTTCCCTTTCTAAAAATGTGGGAGTGTGTAAAAATGGGCATAATTATTAATAAAACTCAGTGATAGAATCAGTTTTCTTTTGAGATGAATTCATTGTTTAATTTTCCTTATGAAATAAAACTAAAATAAATGTACACACATTCCTTTTTAGTATTACTTACTATCAAAATCATTTGAAGAAATTATCAGTTTCTTTTCATTCTACAAAGACTTCAAAGTTTATTTAACTTCTGATCTATATGGGTTTATGATATAAATTTGTAATTGGTTAATTATATATTTTTTTTAAAAAATATTTATTCATTTATTTGGTGCAGGGTCTCACTTTGCAGCTCAGCCTCATAGTGATCCTCCTCTCTCAGCCTTCCCAGTGGTGGGACTACAGGCATGTACCACCCATGCCTGTTTCTGGTGGCCAGCATGGCATGTCCAGGGTTTTGGGGTCAGCACTGCATATGATACTGGGGATAGAACCCAAGTCCTTGTGCTTGCCAGGCAGGCACTTAGACTGCCGAGCTATCTCCCTAGCCCCTACTTATATATCTTATCTTAAACTACACACTATCATCACTCAATAGTAAAGAACAATGAGATATGGTAGCAAAAGTAGTAATATTAGTTGTAATAATAAGGCATAAAAGTAGGCAAAGATGAAGATTTCCCATTTAGTACAGAGAGATCATCTTAAATAGCAATCTGGTGTAATTTTTAGTTTAAAACATTGCACATTTCTCTGAAGATTAATTCTAATGAATGTATGAAAAAATTTCAACTTAAATTATTTCAAATTGAATATGATATCATGTCATCTTTTATTGAAATAACATGAGCATCTGGGGTAAAAAGTTATAGCCAAGAAAATGAAAAAATTGAACTGGATTTGTTGGCATGATAAGGAATCCAAGATTAATATGCCTGGTCCTTTAATCATGGCATGTGGTGTTTGCTGAAGCATTACTGTATGCCTAACTGTGCTTTGTACGCACATTTGAGAGAAACTC
Organism: Ctenomys sociabilis; assembly: GCA_004027165.1. Classification (NCBI taxonomy): domain Eukaryota; kingdom Metazoa; phylum Chordata; class Mammalia; order Rodentia; family Ctenomyidae; genus Ctenomys; species Ctenomys sociabilis. The sequence goes on along the minus strand of PVKA01009221.1, from coordinate 66,267 downwards.
TCCATCAAGTGGGAGTCAGTGTGCTGAGTCAGCCCTCCACTGTGGGTTGAGCAACATTCTAAATGCAAAATATGTACTACCATGTGCCTGGGAGCTGTGGACACAAGGGTAGGTCCAAGACCACACTGAGAGTTCCTGGGTGCATGTTCAGAATTCTTGACAAGTCAGACATCAGTGCCAAGGTCTTGGCCAACCCAATGCATCACTCCTGCCTAATGACCTTTCTTTCTTCCTCCACATTAGTTGCTGGAGTTTTGTCTCCCCTAATGTACCTCTCTTTCATTCCTAAATGCATTCTGATTGATATTCCTCTCACACTAGCCAAGTGGAACTGCTGCTCATAAGATCCACAGTATTCTCCTGCTTTTTGCTAAAACCAGTGGACGTTTCTCATTTTGTTCTGTTTCTTGTTGTTTTCCCACACATAAACAAGTACAGCACTGGACACTAGTGGATTCTCTCATCTTTATAAAATATTCTTTCATTTTTTTAAACTCATGTCATTTCTCTGACAGAAGTTAGTCTATTTACTTGAATTGTCTTTATTCCCTCCATGTTCTTAAATGTTGATTTTTTTAAAGCTTTCTTTAACTCTTCTCTACCAAAATAAAAAATAAAAACAAAGAAACTACAACTAATTTTGTGGAATTAGTCCATCCATTTCTATAAGCTTATTTTATTCTATACTATCCAGAAAAGTGTTCCCTCTGAGCTCCAGACCTATATATTCAGCTTCTTAATTCTTTTGACTCTGTTTGCTCAAACTCATCTTTTTCCTCTTTTTTATGCTCTATTTTCAGTTCAGGTCACATCATCCATTTCCTCAACTTTTAAGAAACTTGTAAACTGCTATGAATGTTTTAAATTTGTCTACCTCCCATCTATCCAAAAGGAAGTAATAGAGTTTTTTTTCTAAAATGTAAATATATTTATGACATTTGTCTAATAAGTTGAAAAGTCTCCAATAGTTGATTACCTCATATGGTTGAACACATAAACTTCAAACTAACGCTTTGCAGAATTCCTGGTTTAATACTTTTCCTCCTCCTTGACAGCTTGTCAGCCTCAAATTGCTCTCAACTGTCATTCTCTATGCCTTTTCTCAGCTTGATCAATATGGATTGTTTTTAGTTCTCTTAGAGTGTCTGTATGCACTATCTGATATACCACATCAGTTGAACAGACTAACTGCTAATACCAAAAGTGCTTCCTACCTTTGCTTAGCTCAGGGATAAGGTTAAGCACCCTTACTATGAATCTCACCCTTGTTTCCTTCATGAGAAAGCCACGCCTACATTGTGGCTATGCTTAGACTCAGCATGATGGCTTGAATAAAGTGGGTGTGAATTACTGATGGTGCAATTTACAGTCTACAGCTCCTCCCTATTTTTCTCCTTTTCCTTCTTCTCCTCTTCCTCTTCCTTAAACTCTTACATCACTACTACTCAGTTTCAGGTAAAAATCTAACCTGTCTTTGCAGCATACTTAAAAGTCTAATTTATTACCATGTGATGTACAAGTCTAAGTGTCTTACAGGTTAATAGTCACTACATGCACACATATTTTCAATGCATGTTACAAAAAAATAATGAAAGTTAAAATCTCATTTAATAGCATAAAGATAGGAGATTTCCTGTTTGAGTTGATGTAGCAGTTTCGCAAAATCATTACACACTTGTGTGGTTTCTAGCTTTCAAGCCATCTCCTGCCAACTATCTGGGTCCTTTGTTCAAAATTAGTGAGACATCCACAGCAACCCACAAAAGGGGTTCTGTCTTTCATGTCTTTATTTTAGGAAAAAGAAACAGCATAGTTTTCTATCCTCATCTCTGCAGCTTTCAGCTCATGCCCAGAAGGTACCAGTTACATTTCTAAGTCTCTGGCAAGGGAGATAGAGTTATAACAATTGCCCTAAAAGAATGATGAGGGATGTTTAAGTAGATGCCACAGGATCACCATCATATGCAGTATAAAGCAAAGGTCAAGGATGTCACCATGGTGTAGTTCTGAAGCCAGTGGCACTATATGTGTACACTGTTTATTAAGCGAACGTGCATAGACAGGGTTGGAGGTGAGAGTTGCAGATCTTATGGTTGGTTCACATGGAACAAATGTAAGAAAGCATATTAATGAAATGATTCAGGACAATTTCACGTTTAAATTTAAATGAAGTAAAAATCATTGCCAGAGGTAGCCTGTATAGGCAATTTAACAAAAGCAAAATCTTTGTAACCCGTATGTCTAAGAAGTAGTCATCTTCTGTGATTCTCTTGTTAAATAGGTTTTCAAAAACCATAGCCATATTTGTATACATGAGAAAGTCTTATTTTAATTAGATAAACATGTTAGGTCCCATTAGCCTAGCCTTCAATCAATCAATCAATCTTCTATCTATCAATCATCTATCATATGTCTGTCTATTACCACAGAGAGAAAGAATGAGTGTGGACATACAGTTTATTTAAAAAGGTAGGAAACACATGCAGGAGCACACATAAATGCCTTCATACAGGTGAACAAAATGGAAATGTATGTATTTAATCAAATACTATAGATAAAAGTTTTGGAAGTAAATCACCTACTTTAGCTTTATTTCCCTGATCTTTAATTAATAGCATTGTGAAATTCCTAACTAATCCTAGCTTTCCTGATCAATAAAATAGTGGCAATAAGTTGTTTACATTCATTAGGATTTCTAGAGAAATAAGGTAAAGTGCTTATCTAGCACAGTGCTTATCAGAGAGGCCTAGCTGGTAGCAAACACAGAGTGAATATTAGCTGTATTTATTATATAGGCTGCAATGACATCACAAGCAATATATCAACCATAAACATTTTAAGTTGGCCTATTAGACCTTTTCTTTCATCGGGCTTCTTGAGCAGACCGAGACTACTGCTTCAGTTGGTTCAGCTTCTTTCCATATTCATATCTCTGTGGAAATTAAGAGAAGAGGTAATTTTGGGCAGAAGCTTATATATCCGGGAAAAAATTCTAAAAATCTCAAGGCTTATTTATAGTGAATGTTTAAGAAAATAAAGCTTTCATGAAAACCTGTGTCAGGGATAATACATTCAGGAATCCAGTAACAGAATCTGAATGAGCACATGAAAATGATAAAATGAAATTAACAATGTGTCAAGGCATAGCTTATTATTTTATTTTGCAACCCTAAGCAGAAAGAATCTGTCCTTTATATATTTTACAGCGCCAACCCAGTTTAAAACATTAGTAAAAAATGAAGGTGATTCTTAGTACTGTTTTATTTGGTGATCATAAGATTTTACCAAAGTATCATACTATTTATTATGATTTCACACGACAGTAATCTCAGCACACAGTGCAGTACAAATTAAGAGGGATACATTCTTTAAAGGAAATAACCTTAAGTCATGAACAGCATATTTTTCTATCTCAGTGACACACACATGTTTACCTAAGCACTACTGACCACCCTTTTTAAAATTTTTTGGAACTAGGGGTTGAACTCAGGCCCTTGCACTTGCCAGGGAAACGCTTATTCCACTGAGCCATCTCCCCGGCCCCTATTGATCATCCCTAGTGGTACCATGAAATGAAAAACTCCAGACAGCCTGGCTTCAGGAAATGACATCTACCTCATATGGTGAAGAAGCATTACACAGTGCTGTACAGCTGAACTCTCAGAATAATCAATACCTGATACACAGATAATTGCTAGATGGGCAAGGATACATTCAGATGTAATTTGGAACTGTAGCATTCACAGCAATAATTTAGTTTATTCTTTAATGAAACTCAGAGAAATCAAATGAATTGCTTATGTTGCATGATGAAACCAAAGTATCTACTGCATTTCCATAACATATCTGTGGCTGTAAATTATTATTTTCTTCCTCCCTTATTGTGTGGACATAGCATCTTATAAAAGTGCTTTTAAGATATCTATGTTTTGGTTTTAAAGTTATTTGCAATATGTGAGAATTTTTTTAAAAAATAGGTCAATTTGGTTCCCAGCAATATTTAATCTGTATTCAGTATTCAGCCTACTATAAATATATTGATGGAAGTACAGGTTCTTTTCCTTTACTTTCTGAAAAGCTAAGTGAATCAAGGATGAAATTTAGGCAGTCAGTATCAAAATACTTCAGTGGCTTTTCCTTTCCAACAGAGTCTCTACAAAGGAGGCCACAAATTTTAAAATTAAAGTTCACAAAAGATGTCTTCTGCTAGAATGTTGAGTAGAAAATAATAAAAATGTCTGAACATACAGAGTGATTTGAATTGTTTGCAGTGAATGACCTATAGCTAAAAGAATTTAGTTATCTTGAGTGTTAGCACGTCTTTTTCCATACAGATTCACTATTTTGTTTTTCTTATACCACCATATCTGGTGATGGTATATTTCGCTATTAAAATGATTTTGTATTAAAATCTGTAAAATATGTTGTATAATTGTGTATTAAAACCTTCAGGTTAACAAAAATGTAATTAAAATGCAATTACATCCTAATGTGGGAACTTGCATTTTGTAGTTAATTACTATATTTGAATTGAGTTTGTAAGGTTTTAGGGTTAATAGTTACAAAGTTGTTATACAAAGAATTGTTTCAATGGGCTGTTCAAATATGAACAGCATATATGTACCTTTGTAAGAGATCTACATTTGCATTATATGCCATCTTCAAACTGTTGAACTGTATACTCAAAATCAACATTCATCCAAGACAACAGTAAAATGTAGGATTAATAGTTATAATTAAAGAATATCTTTTAGTCACAAGAAGAATGTGCAAGTTACTAGAGGGATGATGTGATTTAAAGAAAAGGCCTTACTGAAGGATCAGTCAGAATTAATTTTAATTTTTTAAAATTTAGTACAGGGTCTACAGCGTCTATAGGGTCTCACTATGTAGATTGGACTCGTAGTGATCCGCCTGTGTTCAGCCTCCCAGGTGCTGGAACTACAGGCATGCACCACCATGCCCAGTCTCAATCAGTGTCTCAGCCCATCCCGGGGGCGAGGCCAGCATGGCAGGCCTAGGGACCAAAACCTGGTTGCTGTGCTCTGCCTAAACAAGCGCTTTTTTCTGCTGTGCTATCTGGCCAGCTCCTAGGATTAACTTTAACAAACTAAAATTTTCATTTCTGGTGGAAAGCTTAGGTTCAGAATAACATTAAGACCTGGTCAATAAATGTAGTAACAGGTCCCATGGGAACAAGGAAGATCTACATTTTAACCTCAAACGTAAACTTGAAATTATTGCTTTTGTGATCTAAAAGGTTGACCTTTACCACCCTTTTGCGTACACAATCTTTTAACTTTGTTTTTATAGAGTGATTTTCTGTTTGTGTTCTTGTCTTCTCCTTTAGGAAATGTTCCACAGCAACCGCATTATTAAAACTAGACATGTTCTAAAAGAGTTATCAGAGCCCACAGCAGACTCTGCATCAATCTCAGCGGACTCACTGAACGTTATTATGCCACAGTCAGCTTCTTTTGAATATCTCAATAAATCTGGCTTTGATAGCAAACATTTTCCCTTATGGAAGCCTAAAGAGGAAGGGACCAGCTAAACTGTGTTCGAATGCCAGGTTATGCAGAAATTTCCAAACACCAGTGAAAATCTTAAACCAATTCGCAAGTTCTGTTTGTCTCACTCTAAGGACATTTGAATGTTTTGTGGTTAGCATTAGTAACAATGACATCTTTTTATATTTTCACATATTCTTTGCAACTATTTTCCAAGGAAAGTGCTATTGTTTTTAATTTTTTAAAGGAAAAACTATGAGTTTACGTGAGGTGCAGTTAAATCAATAAGAGATTCAAATTACTAGTTTTGTATTTCTTTCCCTTTTTTTCATTCTAAAAGTATCTTAGTTCTTATATATTTCTTCATTGATTAAGTGACTTTATCTCTTTTTTTTTTCTGTGACAGTTAATACTGAATATCAACTTGGTTGGATTTAGAAATACCTAGAAAATTCATTAAGCAAATTTCTGGATATGAAAGTCATATCGAGAAAGGCAGTTGTCAGAGACTATTGCATGTTAGAAAGCAAACTGAGGAGAGAGACTTTCTGCTCCACCCAACACCCATGCCAAGAGTGACAGTCAGTGAAGACTCAGGACATAGGAAAACCTGTACTGTAACATCATGTATCCCAGTTGTGTCCCAAATTTTCTGATCAAAGAGATTATGGAGCCACAGAGGAAAGTGATCGATGATGTACACCGTGCCTAAGAAGAGTCTCGTGGAGAGAAAACATTCTCTCAGGCTTTCACAGGCAGCAAATTGAAACAATGGCCATGACTCATCCACAAGGCTGACACTGACAAAGGATCTACAAAGTGTGGTACAGGTTTACAGGATAAATCTTGAGGGTACATGACCTTCTCAGATACAAAAGTTACATTTCTTGTTATATAAGTCTTGCTTTATCTTTGTCTTAACTATCCAGCAGAAAAGTATACAAATGAGGTATATAAAATAAAGCCATATTAATATGCTGAACAGTGAAAGACTAGAGTCAACAATTTCTTTGGATAACCTATTACTATTATGGACTGCTGGACTGTGTTGGATTGTTTTGCTGAATTCACATACCTATAGTATTTAGATGCCAATGGAATACCCATCTTTGACAGGACTAAACAAAAAAAGAGGATGCAAAGGTAGGACCATTTAAAATTTGTATATACAGAATAGTTAGGATAGATATACAGCTACTTTCACTTAATTCGATGAGTAGAAAGATTTTTACTAACAGTGTTTGGACAAGATATCTTGTCTGCTTCTTTTTTTTTTTTTCCTGTCTGCTTCTTGTACTATGGATAAACATTAAAAAGATAACAATGTACAATGTATTGATTATTGAAACTGTTCTATTAATTAGTTTTGATACTGTCTCATTGTTATTTGTTTCTCAATAAAATTAAAATAAACAAAGGGCCTGGAGGCTGAGTGGACAAAAGCAGAGGGAGGAGCAAGTCACTAGCACAAGAAATCTCAAGGTCTTTCCTTCTGGCTTCCCCAAGAGGGGAGCTATTCTTCTCCCTCATGTGCCCCTCGGCAGAATGTTTGTCCTCACTGTGGATCAGAAGCCACAGAACCAAGAGGTCACACACTAAGTCTGCTGAACCTATGAGTCTAAACACGACTGTCCTGTGGCTCGAGACTTAGCTCCATGGTAGAATGCTTGCCTGGCAAGCAGGATGCCCAGGGATTGAATTCAGGCCCTTGTGCTTGCCAGGGACACCCTTATTCTACTGAGCTATCTCCCCACCCCAATGCCATAGAAAATTGAATATACAAAGTCACTGAAGGCAAGAGATTCAAGTAAATTTTTAAATTCTATCAGTAGATCATTGGCAAACATATAGAAATGATAAATATTAAATCTAACTAAGGGCCTTTTGGATTTCACTTTTTAAAAATGCATATATGTGCTATTTTAATTAAAAGATTTGCATAGTATAGATTTCCTTTTCAGTTGTGTAGTTCTTGATCCAGAAGAAGATGTCATAAGCTTTTGTTTGTCATCGTATCTTCTCACCTACTTTGATGCTTATTGGTACCATGTGTGCCCTTTTTGTTTGTTTGTTTGCAGAGCTGGGGATTGAACTCAGGCCCTTGTGTTTGCCAGGTAAGCACTTATTCCACTGAACCATCTTCCCAGCCTGAATGTGCCTTATTTCTCAGCCAACTGGGAATAAAATAAATGCATGAAATCTAACTTTTTTTTGAATAAAATAATATTTTCTGGCTAATCTTTTGCAAAGTTTTCATTTGGAAATAATTTCAATTTTACCCAAGGAGCACAGAAAAGAAAATAATAAATGTCACAACGATATATGCTTAACTCTGATTCAGACATAGCTTTCATTAACACTTTACCCCACAGTTTTATCATTTGTTAACATACTTCCTCTTTTTCTTTTCTCATGAGTATTGGAAGAGTTTAATTTACTATAACGTTGTATTTGTTTTCTAAGAATAATGTTTTACTTTGTCGTAAACATTGCAGCTCTCAAGTTCTATAAATTTAATATTAATATAATATTTTATAATGATAAATATTTCCATTCTTTAGGTTACTGAAAATTTTGGAGAATAAAACCTGCACTGATCCATTTTTACTAGAAAGCTCTTCATTTGGGGTTTGTCTGATTATTTTTCATAATTAGTTTTAGAAGAATTTCACACTAGTTTGTAATATATATGTGAGTGCGTTCCCTGGATATCAAACCCAAGACTAGACAGCATCCATTTATCTTGCACTGATGATATTAAGTCTAAAAATGCAATTAATTTTGCCCAGTTTTCTAAAATATTGATGATTTTTGTTTTCCCTGACAACTAATGCAGTCTCTGGAAAGTCATTTTAGAATAATACACACATCGTGGTCCACATAAAATTTTGCTTCCTGGATTTAGCAAGCAGCCTTTTGTGTTTTCAGTCTATTCTCACTTTTGCTTCTATGGAAGTAAAATAAAAATTTTCCTACTCCCACAGTCTCTCCACATTTACAAGTTTACTTTCTGCATATTATCCTACAAAAGGACTGCTCCTGCTCCACTTAAGTAATCATTAGTTACTTATTGCCACTGACTCCCACATTGTTATTTGATTCAATAGCTTATAATTCATTGCTAAATTGAAAGATACTGCTTCTGACATTTTCACACACTGAGACGTGGCCCACTTCTGAAGAGAATGAGTTCATCTTGGGGCAGACTTGACCCTCCCAAGAGGAAAAGTCAGCTGAAGTTCACATGCAGAGTGCTGCAGCTGTTGTTTCAGGCCTGGCCTCAGATCATGACTTGTTTGATTCTTTCTTGTTAGAAAAGATGTCTGTAAAGTGGCAGGCAAAAGTGATGTAACTGGGGCTCTGAGGTATACCCAAATGCATGCTGGCCTACAATCCCTACAGCCCCCTGCTTCAACTTGATCAGTAGTTTCGCTTTGTCCACCAGTAAATCTTTCGAAGCCTGTGCTGTTCCTGCTATACCAACACAGACCTCACACCAATTAGAACTGAGGAAGTGTAGGCCACCCCTGAGGTTTCCCTTGGGGTGCTCCCAGGACCTCAGAAGTTATCTCAGTCTGCATCCAAATCACATGTGTCCAGTATTCCATCAAGTTGCTCAGCTCTCACTTTTGGCTGGTGAGAACTATGGAAACTAGATAAGGCCTAATGAGTTAGATTATAGTCTCCCCTTAGAGCCTCTGTAGCTAGGAGACTGATCTTGTAGTGTAGATTGTAAATGGCTCCAAAGACCGGCCTGCTAAAGGTGTGGCCAGCAGTATGCATGTGGTAACCCTGGAGAGAGGACACAGCCTTCAGGGAGTAGAGACTAGCAAGTTGGGCCACTGAGCTCTTAGAGGGAATATTAAAACTTAACTTCTCTCTCTTTTCCTCTCTCCTTTCTTCTCTCTCTCTCTCTCTCTCTCTCTCTCTCTCTCTCTCTCTCTCTCCAGGGATTGAACTAAGGCCCTTGAGCTTGCCAGGGAAGTGCTTAGTCTACTGAGCTGTCTACCCAGCCCTGCTTTTCTCTTTCTTATAAAATGATTTCTTTGCTTTAGCACATGCACCCCACCACTGTGGTCTTCCTCTCTCTATGCCCTCTCTTTATGCCCCAATGTAACAAACCCAACCAAACACAGTTTGAAACTTCTGCAATTAGGAGGGAAAATAATCTTTCATTCCTTTTAAGGTTGTTCATTCAGGTATTTGGTCCTGGACAAAAAAAAAAAGCAACCAAACAAACAAAACACCTGACTAACATAGTCAGGCTCCCTTTTGGGACGTGAGCAGGCTGTCATAGCAGTGCTCAGCTTTGTCCAGCTCGAAGGTTCCTGGGAAGAAGGCTGCAGTTGTAGGTGACTCATGAGAGAAGTGCAGATACAGGCGTGCACAGCGCCGCCTTTCAGCTCGTTGGCCCCAAGGCCGGATTGGCAGGCACTGGCGCTGATTCAGGCTGAATGTATCATTGCTTTGGTTCTGCATGATTTCTCTTACTTCAAGGCCAGGCGTAAGCACCCATGGCCTGCAAAATGTCCATTTTGATTCTTTCTCTCCACACAAACAGTCTCTGGAGTTCGTGCTACACTTTTAGTTTTTCTATTTCCTTGCTTGAGGTTCTACCTTTCACATTCATGTTGCAGTGTCTGTTTATCAGGACACATTGACTTTGTACTACATGCTTCAAGAGCTTTTATCAACTTGATTTGATTATCTAGAAAAGTACCTTATGGAAAACCCAGTTTTTTTCAAAGAATATAAAAAGAAACAAAAATAGGATAAAAAAGAGGAAGATGCGAAAAACTAGCTACTGCACCCAAATTGATTTTCATCTATTGACATAGCACTCCAACTAGTTTTTCATACACGCATGCACGTGCATGCATGCACACATACACACACACACATACATGGTCAAAGAGCACACATCTTCTTGTTGCTGGTTCATCCTGCTTTACAGAAATAAAGGGGAAGAGAAACAGTCTCTGGACACTACAAAAGTCAGAAACAGGACACCTGTCTGAAATCTTGCCTTATTAATAGATTAACAGCACAATGTTGATCTCCAGCACAATATCAGCACTGTTCACAATATTCTACCTCTGAGCTATGGGTGGAATGTGGGAGTCCCTAACCCAAATCTACTCTTTCCAATTTTCTTCCTCAGTGTTGAACCCCATGGTTCTGCCCCCAGATCTGCCAAAGTACAAGTAAAAATTTTTCATTGTTCTTATAATTTATCATGGAGTACAAGTGAAGAGGCAGGTGCCATCTCTTCTGGCTTCCTTTACACTATCTCTTGGCCACTGATGCATTTTTCTGAATCAAAATAAACTCTTCCTGGTTGTCCGCTGCAACTCGAAAATTAAGAGAGATTTATAACATCTTTCTAAGAAGTGGTTTGGCAGCAGTAGTTGCTATTGACTTAGATATTTTGAGAGTATTCTGTGATTGTTCACCACAGCAGAGACCCGTGAATGTGACCAATGACTCGCACCTTGTTGCCTTCATTCCTTTTCGGTGTAGACAGAATTTTGGCTTTCTTATACTTAGAGATCACAGCAAAGTATGTGCAACAATATTACTCCATCTAAGTCTCTGTCTTATGAGACTTGACCAAGATAGTTTTCTGCTGGAGTACAAGGATAAAGCAGCCATGTTATGAGTGTTTCCCAGCAACGGTCTAAGGCAACCTCTAGATGGCCAGGGCCTCTGAAAATCATCTCACTTATACTGCCACAAAGGACAGAACTGTGCCAACAACCACCTGGGCCTGAAAGAGAACATCAGGCTCCAACAAGAAAGAACGTAGCCTACTCAACAACTTTGTTCCAGATCCTTAGAAACACTGAACAAGAAAATCTCTTCAAGCTGTGCTTGAATGCTTAACTCATTTAATCCATGAGATTGAAAAATGCCATCTACACTTTCATAATTTGTTATACATCAATATAAAATCAGTACATTTCCTATGCAATGAGAAGAGTCCAGGAGAGAAAAGAAGTGTTGGAGTATTCTGTGCCTGTGCCTTACAAATCCACTTCTTCAGATTCACTTCAGGCTTCAATTGCCAATCTGGTGCCAGCATGTCATGCTACTAGTAGATTTTACTATTTCTTTTCAAATGAGAGGTGAATTAATATACAAGAGATATAAGAGAGGAGCTTCCAAAACTCCTTCTAGTAGGATCTTGTGCTAGATGATGCCCATGTCAAAGAAGTCAAGTTGACAAGGAGCTCTTCATTCTTTGTGTGCAATGCTTTGTTTTGTTGGAAGATGCTGGGGTGTCATCTCATGAGTGTCTGTTGGCATATTTACATCAGCTGGATAGGAAAAGATGGTGCCAGCCCCTGCTGCTTTGAGGCTATGCAAGATACGTTCAAGATAAAGTGTTTCTCTCCAATGTCATTGGGGCAGAAGGAAAAGGGCGATTAGTGGATAGATTTCAATCCTACTTCGTAGAAACGACTTGGTTTCTCACCCTAAGTGTTGTAGTTCTGCCTCCACAACTAGAAGCCCTGGCAATTAAAGCTGTAATAAGGAAATCTTTCCAGGTAATGCTTCCTTCAAGGGATCTAAGTCTTTTGTTTCTCGTCATATCTGCATTTAATGAGTTTGTGCTCTGTGCTAGCATTGCTGATACGGCAGGGGATGCAATTTATAAAATCTCCAAACACGTAGAGTTTAGTGTCTGATGGGAGACACAAAGGAGGAAATGGCCCACTAAAATGCATAATAAGTGAAATGCAAGTCTTCTCTTGAGTTTGCAAGAGGGCTTCTCCCTTATTCTGAGATTTTGCATGGAGCTGAAGCACAGATTTATGTCCTAGTAATGGAAGCTGTGAAGCACCGCACTTACGCAGTGTCACCATCTGTGAGTGCGGTGCTACATGGGTTGTCCATACTGTGTTGCTGGATGCCTATGGCATCCTTCTGAGCAGGAAACTGTGGCGTAGAGAGGTGAAGCCTTGCCTGTGGTCACCGCCATGGTCAAATAAAAAAAAAAAAAAAAAAAAAAAAACATAGTTCCTCACGCATAGTGAAGCAGCTCCAAAGCCACTTCTTAGTCCCCACTCTATTGCTTCCGCCTATGCCTCAACTATATCAATCAGCTGGTGTCACCTCAGCCCTCTACCTCTCAACGCAGAGGTAGTAATGCAAGCTACAGGTTCAAGCCCGAATTCAGACACTTCTCTGACTTCAGGGGTTTTACCCTGTCTTTTTCTTTTTGCCAACAACTCATTCCCAGCTGCTCCCTGGCTAACATATGAAGTCTCTACACATACACCTAGACCTCCCAAAGGAAATAGTGTCTGGCTTCTCAGTTCAGTCCCTTTGCATGGCTTCCTCTTTGTCCTTTTTTTTTGGTCTACATGTTTACTACTCTTGAGCACTACATATCGTCTCTTTGCTGTCTGATCCTGAGAGTCACCATCTAGTCATTTTCTCTCTCCTGAATTCAAAACACTGATGAGCAAATACCTTTGTCACTTGGTCATTCTGTGTCAGTTGCTACAGTTGTCACTCAAATTCCATTATTTATTTTCAGGTTATTTTGGAAACAGGAAAGATATCATTTATTTCCTGTTCAAAGCTGGCACGCCCTTCTCTGAAACACAAGCAAAGAATTTCTATCTTAAGCAAATCAGAAATATTTTAAGAATAATTTTACAAAAGTATGAGAATAAATATTTCAATGCAAAAGCAAATTTTAAAACAAAATTTCTATCACTTCATGTGTATTTTTACATATGTAAAGATAAATATGTTATTTTAAGTACATACACATTTACTGTGCATATATTATATATCTTTCCATCATTACCTTTCAACTATTAACTTTCAGTTAATTTCTTCAATGTTTTAAGTTGCAGGAAGTCTTTTATTTAGTGGGATGCAAGTATTCCTGGTACCTCACTGAATCTTACTATAGGCTCTGACATTCTTGAAGGCATAAGTCTTAATCTCAGTTGTTCATATTTTTATATTATTACAAAATAAAGAACTGCTTATCATCTACCTTTTTTTCTTTTTTTTTTGTGTGTGTGTTTTTGAGACAGGGTCTCACTATGCAGTTCAGGATGGCTTTAAGCTCACTTTGTAGCTCAGTCTGGTCTTGAACTCCCGACAATCCTCCTGCCTCAGCCTCCCAAGTGCTGGGATTACAGGCATACGCCACCACGCCCAGCCCTCATCTACCCCTTACTATGTGGTTCAGATTTATAGTGATCCTCTTGTCTTAGGCTCCCAAGTAGTGGGGTTACAGGTGTCAGACTTGCCTAAGTGTAATTGAGAATGTAGTCACTAATCATAGGAAAGGCAGCAGAAGGTTATGGGGCTGGCACAGCATGCAGTACTGGGGATTGAGCTGGTGACCTTGTGATTGTTATGCAGGCGCTTATGCCACTGAGCTATCTCCCCAGGTCCTACAAATGTATTTTAAATAGAAATAGAATATTGAAAGACAGTATTTTAAGTCAAAAGAGAATAGTGAATGAGAATTTGAATATTTAATACAATTTCCTATATTTTTTAATATAATGCTGTACTTTTTCTCACTGATGAAATTCTTAGTCTTTAATATATTTAATAAACTATTATAAATTTGATTGGAGAAAGTTGTATAGAAGAAGATACAAGGATAAGTATTCCTTTTGTCCACATATTTGTCCACCAAATAATGTTCCATTTCTTCAGGAGTCATTATTTGGAATTTCTGTCCTGCATGTCTTCATTCTTTTCCATTCTAAATTTCTTGAACAGGACTTTAGTTTCCTACTGGCCTTCTTACTGTCTAGCTCTTCCAAACTACTTTCTTTAAGCTCACCAGTGACTGTCCTTCAATTTAAATTGCCATTTTCCTCATTCCTCTATTTTAAGCCCTTCTGCTGCCTTTCCTAGGATTGGCGACTACATTCTCAATTACACTTAGGCAAGTCTGACACCTAGTCTCTTCCTCGTCTAATCCTTGAAATAGCTGTGTGTCCCAAATTAACACTACTGCAACGAAGTTTGCACATTGATAATTTTGGTATTCTGTGCACCACTTGAATGACGGAAGCACTTATATGCTTATCAAATTGCTTATGTTATAAAATTAGTTATGGGGTCATCCACATATTAATAGAAAGAAATCTGTAGAGATGAAAAATATTTTATGAATATGTAAGTGATTTGTTCTTTTTATCCCTATGATTAATATTCACTAATACCTCAGTAGTCTCTTCTTCCCATGTATAAATACATGTTTTTGCCAATTTCTGTTTGTCTGTAACATTTCTTTCAGTAACCATATTTATATAGAAGATATCCCCACTCCAGACTCTCTACTACTTGTTTCAGTGTCATTAATGATTTAAAACAGATGCCATCACTTCTTTCATGAAGATTAAAATAGAAAGAACCTGGCTTTGCAGAGTTAATGAAGAGATTCTCCCCTTGAAATGTTTAAAGCCCTTAAATATGGTTTTGACAGCATACAATACAGAGATCAACAAGGAAGGACGTTCTTAAGGTATACTATCTTCATGTCTTCAGGAAATTAACTGAGACTTTGGAAGGTGGGGAGGAGAGTAGTGAAGCAAGTTCACAGGAATCCACTCCCTGAGGAACTGGCACAGTCCAGACTCAGAGGTGGTGCAGAGCAGAGATCGTGAGAGCGATATGGAGAACAGGTATGTTGTGAAACATACAGTTCGCCATACTGAGCCTTTCGGGCCATCCTTTACCCTGAAGTAATGAAATGCCCCTGAAGAACTCTGAGTAACAAAAAAAACAAAAAAGAAAAAATGGAAGCGAGGTAGGGGCACATAGGGTACATCTGCGCATGCTCAAGTGTTCTAATGTGCCAGTATCTTCTGCTCAGAGAATTTCCTGCCCACAGCATTCTCATTTCTATCCTCTTTGGGAGTTCTGGTAGCTTAAGATTTGATCCTTATTTTGATTCTCTTTTGTTTTTTTCTTGTCTTTACAGTCTCTAAACAGCAGATTTCCCTGAAGTATCTCCAGTTGATACCCTTCAGTCGCATAAACACATGAACAATTTATGGTCAGTATTTGTAAGATAGATCACCCTTGCTCTTTAGTGGCCTTCCAAGCACATCATGTCCAAAGCACCTGAAGAGAAATACACTGGTTTCTATCCTCCATCCCTCCTTCTCTCCTTTCCTTATTTCTTTCCCTTCCTTTCTTCTCTCCTTCTTTACCTATATTCTGTCCTTCCTGTCCCCCTCCCTCTTTCCTTTCCTTTTTTCTTTCCTCCTTTTACTTAGGCTGTCAGAGATTCATTTAACAAACATTTGATGAATTCTTTTCCTAAAGGCTTTGTGTATTCAAGGAAAATTGGATAGAACACTTGAAGTGTTCATAATTAAATGTACCTCAAGAGGTAATTATTATTTATTATTTAACATAAACCTGTCTGCTACTGCTCTTTTGTTATACATCTTCCCCCTTCTCTAAAATACTTAACTTCTTGCACCCCATCACTTAGGCACTTCAGCAGCCCCCCAATTGCCTACCCTCAGTCAGAGTCATGCTATCATCTTGCTCTGAAGTGGTCTTGCTGCCCCATCTCCTCAAATATTGCCCCAGTCAATACCATAGTAGTTATCTAGAAAAGTAGAAAGGAGACCTTCAGAAATAGACAGTGATTTTCCTGTCACTGTTTTGGGTTTGTCCCATGCTATCTATTCTTTGTCGCTACAGCCATTTTTGTGATACAACTACACAACTTCTCATTTTTCTAATCTTCGCCACCTGGTACAGAGTATAATATTTCAGGAAAAGAAGGCGTAGACAAGTCCTATTTGTTTTGCTCCTATCAGATGTTGTCTTCACATTGGAATGTCACCATTATTGTATAAGCAAATAACCTTAGAGAAAAGGTTGGTAATATCTTGTGAGATAGCTGAGAGCCCAATTAGAACTATGTTCTTCTATAGCACTTAGCATCTCTCTCTACTTGTTCTTTATTAATCAGTTTCCCCCACTCCCCCCCCCCCGAGAAAATCTTACATGAAATAGGCAATGCCACATTGGGGTTTTTAAAAGTAGCTTTTAAATAATATTTTCAAATCATTTTTAGAAAGGAAATAAAATGAGCTATTCATAAAGAAGGACAGTTCATTACTCTGGAACTTCCAGTAGACCTGAGTCCACTGCTCATACATTTTGTGGTTTGGTATTAGAGAGTTTCTTTCCACAACTAATGTCTATGCAAGGTTGGAATTGGTGAATACACTCTGGCTTCAAGGATTCACCCAAACTTATATATTCCTTTAGTTGTGTCACGTGAGACCATCCTCTGTAATCTTGGGCCATTGGATATCATCTGTTATCCAAATTAGACTATGAGAGACAGAAATCTAATAATGTTAGCTGAAATATAGCAAAATGGAGTTTTTTTAGTGTTTCCTGCTCCTTTGATGTGTTGAAGTGGTTTAAATAAGCTCTGCTTTGGGGCTTCCACTTGGACTCACAACCAAGTGCTGTGTATTATCACAGACCTTCCCAGCACATTTCAAGTTCAAACAACCTAATTTAGGTCTTCAGTCAAGGATGCAGGACTGTCCAATTGCTTCACTGGCTGCCTATAATCAGTGTCTGTTTGACACTTTGAAACTAATTTTTAGTGAAACAGGCACTTGCCTCCACACACACTAAACAGTCCTTACCTGAAAGTATCTATTAGCACATTGAATTTGTACTTAATAGGAGGCCCCTTCATACATAAGATTTTTTGTTTAAGGTCACATGGAAAACTTTCTATTTTTCAAAAAAATACCGCTAAATGCCAGCTTTCTTAAAAGACTTTCTGAGTTTTGTATAAAGAATCATTCATTCCTCACCTATATTCCCCTAGTTCTTCGCACGTAGCTCTGATGTAATAACCATCTCAGGATCTATGTCCATCTTGGGTTAGGCCTCAGAACATGAGCGCATGGAGCAGAGCCTTGGTGTTCTGTTTGCGGCTGACCTGCTACGAATGCTTGATCATTGTGTGCCTAAGCTTTACATGCTGTGTGGGAAGAGTCAGAATTCTTAGAAGTGAAAAAAAAATACCTAGCCGGGCATGGTGGCGCATGCCTGTAATCCCAGCACTCAGGAGGCTGAGGCAGGAGGATTATTGTGAGTTCGAGACCAGCCTGAGCTAAAAAGTGAGTTTAAGGCCAGCCTGAACTGCATAGTGAGACCCTGTCTCAAAAAGACAAAAAAAAAAAAAAAAAAAAAAAAAAAAAAAAAAAAAAAAAAAAAAAAAAAAAAAAAAAAAAAAAAAAAAAAAAAAATCATTCACTTAATCTGTCATCACATTTTTACTCCCATGAGAGAATGAACTAGGAAAACTTTTTTGCTGTCTCTATATAAAAGGCCAATAAAATCCTTATTAATCTAGTTTTCAAGCTTTCAGTGACTCATGAGAAATCATAGAATAAAGATAAAGTAGCAGTGCCAAATTGAGTGAAAGGTGAAAAGTAAAGCTTTAAGAATTTACATTTGGCCAGGGAAACAGCTCACCAGAAAAATCACCTTCCTGGGAAGCACAAGGTCCTGAGTTCAATCCCCAGTACCAAAAATAAATACATTTGAGCAGTACATTTGTATTCACATTTACAGACAATGTGCCCTGTCATATCATAACTTTAGAGTGGGACAATATCTCATTAATCTCATTTTTGAAAATTCTAAGTCATGTGAGAAATGTATTTATGTATAGTAAAATGGTAAATTTGTGTATGTTAAAGTTTCCTGCAACATATTAAGTTTTAAAATCCATTAATGCAATTGGTATTCAGAAAAGATAGTTACAGTATAGCAGAACTTTCATAAATTTCTTTCCACATATATATACTATTTAATACAATTGTTCAGTGAATCACTTGAAATAGACGATCTCAAAGAGATACTACTACAGAAGTAGGTAATAATGAAAATACTAAAGGTAGTCGACACTATCAGACCATTTACTCTGAGGCACACACTGTCCTCATGGTTTGCAAGACTGGTTTACAAAAAATTTACAACAACCTTATGGTATAGGTACCCTTATTTCTGTCATTTCTTTTAAGAATTTAGTACAGGGTCTACAGGGTCTCACTACACAGATCAGAGTCATCATAGTGATTCTCCTGTTTTCAGCTTCCCAATTGCTGGGATTACAGGTGTGCACCACCACACCCAGTCTTCTGTCACTATTGTTTATAAAGATCTGAAGATCACAAAGGACAGGGCCAAGAAATTTTACTCACATAGTCTGGTATCAGAAACCATATTGTTTCCACTCTTTCATGCAAAAAAACAGGAAAACAATGTCTTTGAAAACATCGTCTATTTTCTTGGTTGACGGAACAGAACTGTTCATGATTTCTGTACTTGAAATTGAGGGAATTTTCTGGACTTTATGACACGCCTCTGTCAGACACAGCAGGTCTTATCCTGCTGTACCCACATTATCTATTTCATTCAGCACTGTGCTTCAGTTGACTGACTTCCTAATGCCATTATGAATGCTGAGTGTTAGTGAAAATACATCCCCACCTGGATGCAAATGCCCTGGAGGATGGCGAGTTTTACCCTATGCCTTGGCACATGCATGGTACAGATTTTGTGTGGACTCTAGGGCCAAAAAGAACCACCTACAATGCTCAACTCTGCCACCGGAGAGAAAGACCTGTTCCCAACACCACTGAACACTGCAACCATCCTGACGTGCTTTTGTATTTTGTTCATCACTAAGTAATATTTTCTAAAATTACTAATAAAGTAATTTTAGAAAATTATATACAAAAAGTAGCTAACCCCATGCCTCAGGTCTTGTAAAACTTTTTTTGCAAAGTTTCCTTCATCTAACAACTCTGGATGACATTTTCGTGTTTGTACCACTATTTTTTTTTGGCTGGCTCAGCCAACCTTGAAGACACGGCTGGCATGGCATGTGATGCCAGGGATCAAACTGTGGTGCCCTGTGCCTGCCTAAGCTTGCCTAAGCAGGTGCTGTAGAACTCTGTCTCACAGCACCTGTCTTTGCAATTCTAATATGGGCAGGGTTCCCTATCTTGACAGTGCACAGAATAAAAAGTTACCTGTGATGTATTAACCTCTGCAAAGGGCCCTGCATCTGAGGCCAGAGAAGCAGATAAAAATCTCCCATTCCTACTCTCAATCACTGAACTACAAATTGAAGGCTGCATTCTGAAATTTTATGTAGGGATTAAGGTCAGGGGTAATATACTAGTAATTTGTAAAATTACATGAGTAAAATTTTTGTGTGAAGTAAAGTGTGTGCTGATAGATGTGAATTCTTTCAGTTTCTATATGGCTCAGTGGCCACTCTTTAGTACTTGGCTGAGTGATACCCTCTAAAAGTATTTTGTTTGCAACTGACAGGTTCCATATACAGATTGATTTTTTACTTTATATTTACTTAGCATCTGTAAACAAATTTGCTAGCATAAAATATCACTTTTATCTAATTAGTATTATTAAAATCAGGTCTTAAATGGTATGTTCATTATTGTTTCTATATGCAGATACAAATTGCTATCACTTGAATCTTTTTAATAAAAAAAAGATAAAATTCTGGTGTTAGTCATCCCCCATTATATCACTAGATCTAATGCAAGCACTTTGTTATAAAGTAGAGAATAAACACAAAGCTATATTGTTGAAACATACATTATAAATACAAGGTAATTTTGTCCCCAAAATGCTTTATGATGGTTTTAGAATTCACTGCAAATTAAATATATTTGCTGAATTTTGGTTATCACATTTAAACTCAAACATGGATTATAGAATAACTATGACACATTTTTACAAGACCAAGAGATAAAGTAGGTGCAAATTGATTTAAGTTTAGAATATATCAGATCTTAAGATATATAAGAAACAAAAATTCCAAGAAGTGCATTTCTTATATTTCTGATTTCCTAGAAAGCCCTCTGTCGTATTCAGGCACATCTTATATTTCATACTTGTTGCAACCCAGAGCTGGAAATTTGTCAGATAAAAATAAAATAAAAGCATGTGTGGAGCAGAATCATTTATAGTGCTTTTTATAAATGCCAAGGACCTGAAAGAGTACTTGAAAAAGGGTAGACAATGAAAAAAATTAACTCCTAGTTAGATAGTCATGCACATGAAGGGATAGAGGAAAACAGAGGGGGAGAAGAGGAGGTGGAGAGAAAGGAAAAGAGAAGGAGGGAGAGAGAGAGAGAGAGAGAGAGAGAGAGAGAGAGAGAGAGAGAGAGAGACTTAGAATGACAGATATTCAGGGTATTGAAATTTGTAAACCTATTTCTGAATCTCAACTCTTCCACTACTAAATGTCTGACTGAATGAATATTGGAAACAAGTTACAAATTATTAACTTCAGCTTTTTAGATGCCTAACATCACTTGCTTTGTTTAATCACAGTCTAATTGTTAAAAATAAATGATTAAGTCCACAAAATACCTTTTAAACTTTAATGTAGATATAAATACTATATTTAGGGACATAAAACATACACACTATTCACATAATAGCCACATGCAGTCACATAATGTAAATCTAGGATATCTAAGACATCATCAGAGTTATTATATTTTTTGGAATAAATATGAAGTTGGCTGGGAAACTCATATTTTACACTTTAAGGAAAGTGGAGAACTCATGATCTATTCAGGTATCCAAACCATGAGGCTAGCAAACTAAGTGGTACTATATGTTAAGGAATTCCTGGAAGCAAATGAAGGAGCTTACATTAAACTAAAGTCTAGGAGAAAATTAAGGCATACCAGAAAATTAATATTATTTTTAAATTGGTAAAAGTATAATTTGAGGAGTCAGTTTTAAAATGAGATAGTATACCATTCTCAGTGCTTGGGACACACAGAGAACTTTAGAAGAGATAACAGGAACCTTCATGACTATATTTCTCCCATCTGTGTTTATGATCTCCAATACCTGTCCCTTAGCAACATTGAACTTCATATGTAAAAGAAAAAATATTGAATGAAATAATTTGAATAAGCCAAGAAAACCTTAAAACTTAGTAGTGATTAACTTAGGCACAGATGTGTGTGTTTAAGAAAGGAAGTAAAGGACCGGCCAGATAGCTCAGCAGATTAATGTGCCTGCTTAGACAGGCTCAGGGACCAGTGACAGATCCTGGGTGCGTGGTACCACCCAGGTCCTCGTTGTGCACTGAGATGTTGATTAAGACTGGGTATGGTGGTGCTGAGACCCTGCAATCCCAGGGCTTGAGAGGCTGTAAACAGGCAGATCACTATGAGTCTGATCTATCTAGTGAGAGCCTGTAGATCCTGTGCCACATACAAAGAAAGAAGGAAAGGAAGGAAGGAAGGAAGGAAGGAAGGAAGGAAGGAAGGAAGGAAGGAAGGAAGGAAGGAAGGAAGAGTACAGTGAATAACGCACCATGTGTCTTTCACGTGTGTCCCTGAAGTGAGTCCTTCCTAGGTGGGTTATGACAGAAAATTTGCTCTGATCTTGTTAGTGTCCTCTCTTAGAAACATGAAATAAGCCGGGCGTGGTGGCGCATGCCTATAATCCCAGCACTCGGGAGGCTGAGGCAGGAGGATTGTTGTGAGTTCGAGACCAGCCTGAGCTACAAAGTGAGCTTAAGGCCAGTCTGAACTGCATAGTGAGACCCTGTCTCAAAAAGACAAAAAAAAAAAAAAAAGAAACATGAAATAAAAATAATAACCCTTTCTGTCAGTGAAGTCCATCAGCTATGCAAATCCATTTTCATAAAGATTTAAATAAAAGAAATTCTGGGATATAAGCCATGTCAGTCTGTGATCTATACCCGATCAGTGCTTCAAGGACTGGAGAGTCCAGTACTGCATGAGAGACCCATACACAGAAGAAAATCCAAGGGAAGTGTCTAGATTGGTAACCAGAAGAGTTTTCTTTAATACTGACAGATTGAGGCAAATAGATTTTTAGAGAATTAATTGTTAGGAAACAAATACTTTTCCGTTGGTGAGGATTGATCACCTGTGAAAACGATTAAGTCTATAAGCCTAGCTTATTTAATTCCCTTTTAAAGTGTTTAAGGAGAAAATGAAACTTTGATTCAAAGGAGTATTGAGTTTAAATCATCAAAACTTTTAGTTTCTTACTGTTATGTTTAGAAATTCACAGTATAGACTAATTCAAATTTCTCCCAGGAAAAGAAATGGGATGTGGATTTGTAATGTTCTGAGGAATAGTTGATGTTATATTGTTTTGATGGAGACAGTAAGCTCAGTTCTTTGGATTCCATTAATTCACATTTGACATTTTCTGTAAGCTCAGTTTTGTTCAGACCTGAATTGACTGAAAGAGACAAATCGAATACCAGTAATGTCAAGAGCTGCCAAATGAAGTGGGCCAGCATAAGATGCCCAAGTGTGACAACACCCAGAACCCCCTGCTACTCTAAGGGCAAGTTAGAGTACCTAAAATCCTGATTTCTAATGATCTAAAGTAGTGGGTTTTGAAGGCAGAAATATCAAAAAGAGTTGAAATAAATTTAAAAACTCTAAATGTATCCAAATCTGGTGTATGTCATCATTTCAAAAGTTTCATTACCCTAGAAGGACATGAGATACTATTAAAAAGAAAAGGCATGTTAGATAAAATTGCATGTATTTCCACATTCTGCACTTCTGTTTTATATAAAATCATACTCTACCATAAAACAGCCTGCTTTTTTGCCCCATAGCAATATACAATATCTGAGATAAAAGTAATTTTTAATTCTCCTTTTGGTAGCACGTGAATATACTGAGTCAATTGAAAGCTTTTAGTTATCTGATTGCTCCAGATTGAATCACCGATATCTACAACAGTGTAATAGCTGAAAATACACTTTTTGCTCCAATATAAGAATCATGAGATGCACATGTTACTAATGACAAGCAATTAATTCATGTAAGGCTTTATTTTAAAGATTCAAATATTCTGCTATGGACAAAACACAGCATTCTACCCTATATTCAAAAGCAGCTAAAAAAATGATTTCAATGTTTCCTCACACCAAGAACCAAACCCCTACATTGTTATTTGAAATAATTGGGCAGTATCATCTCCTTGGATTAAACAGGTAACTGCATATATAAAACAGCACAAGTCCATTTCAGAAGCTCAAGCCTTTGGTAACTTGGCAAATTTTGTTTTTCTTGAGCAGGCACAACTTTGGAAAACTGTCCCGAAGAACTATCATTTCACAATTAGAAACTTTGACTCACATTAAATTTATGACAACACTTTGTGTTCAGTCACTTCTACCTCTATCCGTAACTGTTAACAACAAATTATAATGAAATGAAGCAGAGCAATGACACATTTACACATGCATATATTTTCCAACACATTCAAAATATTGCGCCTATAAGCGTAGGTCCATTCCTTCTTCTAAGGAAAAGCTGAATTACCTGCCGTTCAGTTTCCCCTGCAAATGAGTTTGTCACTGCACATTAGCAAGCTTTTCCAATTATTTTGCTAAACACATGCTTCCTTTTAGTATTGCTAAACATGCTCTGATTAAAAGCTTACCAGATAGTAACCCTGCTCAGCCCTTACCCTATCCCCTCTGTTAAACACATTTACCTTTATTTTGAAAGAGAAGGTAAAACCGAAGAGGCTCTTACCAGAGACAGAAAACAATTTGTTCAGCTAGATCCAACAGTGCTCTGTGCAGCCAGGCAGCGTGAGGGATCCGTGGGCCTCACACAAAAGCGAGATAATTGGCTCTCGACGTAGAGATGTAAGCATCCATCATAATGGCACTGGGACTGAAGCTGAACGCTACCTCAGCTGTTCTATGTACTCCGACTGGAAGATGATGTCACAAACATCAACTGGGTGTACTCTCATTGGCTTCTGTTACCTGGAATCATATCTTAACCCTAAACTGTCAGCTGCAAATTGAAATGTGCCTCTCTCCCTACAATATCTGCTGAAAACGAGAGTGTAAGTATGCTGAGTTATGCGAGGATCACAAACTGCAAACACTACTCTCTAACTACCCTCGATCCCATTTGTTTAGTTAATTAATTAGAATCTATAAGGGATTTTAGTCCCTACATGCATTTATCAAATTATTGCAGGCAGGCTAAAAGAAATGATCAGTGTAATCACAGCATATGAGATTCAAAACATTTTCTAATTACTTAGCTCTAACACGGACCAGCCTATCAATTTCAGAAAGTTAAGTTCAAAAAAATTATGTAGAGCTTTCAAATAATTTGGTCAGAATAGCCATGCCCTTTTTTAAATCTAATAAAAACACAAAAATGGTAATGCATATTATTGTCAAAATATCAAATAGCACTAAAGCTTTGTGTCACAAGCTTTAAATATGAGACATTAAAATGCAAACATAAATAAAAGGAAACGTTTTGTTATTGGCTTTTTCTAAAAGTAACTTACAGTCACAGGACCTACAGACACTCTCATTTCAGTCACTGAAAGCTACCTCAGGGTATGCTGCCAGCCTCTGTGAATGCAAATGGAGACTCATTATCCACTTCTTACCTTTTATCATGACAAAAACCCCAGGTTTCTCCTCGGGCTTGTGTCCACTGGGAGAGGAGGACAGTGGGCTAAGCTAACTCAGGAAGACTTTGCTGCAGAGAGACACAGTAGCAGTCACCTTGAAATTCACCCCAGCTTTCACTCAAAAGTGCCATCAGCAGCAACACGGTGTGATGCAAGAATTACCAGAACTATCCAGTAACAAAGCTCTTCCTGAGTCCAGTGCAGCTCTACCCTATCCTGGGGCAAGCCCTTTCAAAGCTATGCAGCTCAGCATGCAGACTTCTAGCACAGACACCTGGGAGGGAATTCGTTTCATTCTTCTCTACCTTTGGGGGCCACAAAGTCACTTCCAATGGATTTATCTGTTTGTGTGTTGTTTCATTTCCTTCTGAACAATTTGGGGTCAATGCCTATTATAATCCCTCTATATTTCTAATATCAATAATTTACCTTTATTGATGGCTTCAATGAGAGTTCTAAACGTTGGTAATAAAGGAAGAGGAACTTTCATAAACCATACATCCACAACTTCTCAAGTTCTGACTTTTTTTTTTTTTGTCTTTTTGAGACAGGGTTTCACTATGCAGTTCAGGCTGGCCTTAAGCTCACTTTTTAGCTCAGGTTGGTCTCGAACTCACAACAATCCTCCTGCCTCAGCCTCCCGAGTGCTGGGATTACAGGCATGCGCCACCACGCCCAGCTCAAAATCACCTTTTTTTTTTTTTTTTTTTTTTTTTTGGTAGCAGGGCTCAAACTCAGGACCTTGTGCTTGCCAGGCAGACATTTAAGCCACTGAGCTATCACCCCAGCCCTAAGTTCTGACTTTGGAAATTAAATATGTTTTGCTAAACTTAATGGCAGGTTAGTCTATGACATAAGGGCATGAGTTGGGGTGCAGAATGGAGCTCAAAAATCCAGGTTTCTGCATGTGTCATGTATAATAACTTTGAGAACTTAACATGTTTTATATACAAAATAAGAACTGTAATGTCACCTACAGCAAAAGCTGATTTAAAAATTAGATGAGGCAATGTATAGAATCTTGGAACACTACACCAAAGTATTGCAAAATATCATGTATAATTAATATTATGTCATTATTCAAAAAAGCCAATGCCTTCATTTCAAGGCATAAGGGAGATGTAAAATGTAGAGTTAATTTGGTGCCCTTAAGAGAATGGTGCAAATTAGTTTGGCTTTTAACACTTTCACTCAGGATCTTCTGAAGTTGTTTTACCTCACAGAATTAAATGGAATCTCATCACATTAGTCAAGTGTAAGATTTTAACTCAAGAAAACTATTTGTCAAAATGTACTTTGGGGCTAATGTGAAAGGCATTGTTCATTTATTTCTGCTTAAATACATGGGTCTTTAGATGGAACTGTGTAAAGAAAAAGCTCCATTGCCATGCAAAGTGACACAATTGAATTACAGATCAGAAAGATGTATTTGGACAATAAGAATGTCAAATGTATTTCTGGTAGACAAATGATAAGGCGAAGATATAATAATTGCTAAGAGAATCTGCCATGAAGGAAATAATTCATAAAATAAAATATGTTCTTCTATTTCATGGTTTATATAAAATTTTAATGGTATAAATATTTAATACCAGAGATAGATAACTAAGAAAATTAGATTATATCCTGTTGAGTACAAAAAAACATGCTGATCCATGTGCGATTCGGTCAGTTTTTGAGATAAATGTATGCTCTGGTGATTTTAATGTACAGAAATGACAATCTTTCACATTTTGCTTTGTGTTTCTTCAGATGCCACAGTGTTATACACATAGGATTTAAGTAATGATGCATTAAGGAGACTGGTAAAAAAATGCAATATTCCCAATGCTCCACAGATATCTTGAATCAATGACCTACATTATACACAAAAATCATTAATAAGTAATTATCCTACTACAGGTCCCTGATTCTGTGTAAGTAAAAGATATAAATAAGATTTTTAAGACTTTAGAGTTTAGTGTTTAAGTATACAAATTGAAGACAGTAAAAAAATCAGTAACAGAATTGGAGATTTCACATAATAAATGAGAAAAGAACATCATGTTGATGACGTGAGTTGTGTAGAACACTAATGCTACAGGAAGTCACTTAAATTCCTTGGAGAATGATTATGGAAGAAGGCAAATAACTAGAAATATTTCAAATAGAGATGCCAGTATAACTGTATAATGAAGAATGCGTTTTTGCCCATACATTAATTGGCTAATTAACATCTCATTGCAACTAATTAGCTCAGACTATACTTTAGCTTAAAATAATTATATTTTGTTTTTAAATAAATAATCACATAGCAACAAATATATAGTATTATATGTATATACATATGTATAATTTTTTTCTAATTTATGCATTTGGGTCAGAGTCTTACTATGCAGCTTAGATTTGTAGTGATCCTCCTGTTTCAGCCTCCTCAGCACAGGGATTACAGGCTTGCATCACCATGCCTGGTTCTAATGGCCAGTTCGGTGGGCCCAGGCAGGGACATGCAGGCAAGAGGTACCAAGGATCGAACCCCGATCCCTGCCCTTGTCAGGAAGAGGCTTAGACAGCTGAGCTACCACCCTAGCCCCTTCATGTACAGTTTTTTGTTTTTTTTTTTGGTCTTTTTTTTTGGTCTTTTTTGAGACAGGGTCTCGCTATGCAGTTCAGGCTGGCTTTAAGCTCACTTTGTAGCTCAGGCTGGTCTCGAACTCACAACAATCCTCCTGCCTCAGCCTCCTGAGTGCTGGGATTACAAGCATGCGCCACCACGCCCCTATGTACAGTTTTAAATCAATGTATGTATGTTGTCAGAGAAGTTCTGGATACTAGGTAAAATGATGACATATACAAATGAGTCAATCATGCTTTTCTTGCAGGGGGTGGTACTCAGGACCTCATGCTTGCCAGGCAAGCACTTATTCTACTGAGCTGTCTCCTGGCCCTATCAATCAAGTATTCTAGTGCCACTTGAACCTCAGTTTGTATATATATCTAGGTAAACCCCAAAATAAGATGGTGTGTATTTGTGTTAAAATTGACAATAAAACATAAATATGCTTACTATTATGATAACATAATGTTCACAAATACAGTGCAATTATATGTATGAAAAGTGCAAAGGCAAAAACACCACATTAAACAGTTGCAAGAAAAATACAGGAGTGGTGTTATTTCTAGAACAATCTCTCTAATACATACATGGAAACAACGTATAGTTTTTCAGGAATATTTGAAAAAAATAAATTTCATGAAAGTAAAATAAACATTATATTTGGCAACATTTTGAACAATACTATAGCAGTATGCATCACTCTAAATGAAGTGGCCGGTTAATATTTGTAAGTTCCAAGAATGTGAAACATTTTAACTAAAAAAATCATAAAAATGCCTAAAATAAGAAAAAACCCTTATAAGAATTAATCTTGGTTTTTCTACGTGCATGAAATATTTTCTGATATAAAGAGCATAGAATCAATAAGCATATATATGACCAATTAAATAGATATGTTCTCATTCAAATCAAGTACATCTCAAACTTGCTACCATACTATTTCCCAGGAGCTGAAATTATAGCAGTATTTAATTGCCTTACAATTATTTCTGTTAATTTTGTAGTTAAACTAATTTTTGATGTTATCCACACATATAAGCACTAGAGTCTAATTAAACTGGAAAAACCAGCCTCCAATCTTTTCCAACCTACATATTAATAAGGTTTAGGTTAATACTAACTTCAAGAAAATGAACACGTCCGCTAGATGATAATTAAATGGGCAGAACTTAGGAATCTGAGGGGATGTTTTTGAAGTGCTGTGAACATTATTATCTGAGCAGGTAGAAAACCTGGAATACAGACGGCCTTTTGCTCTCACAGCGCTGGCCATTACCTCGTTGTCCACAAGGTGGCAGCTCTGTGCACTCGGTCACAACGCTTCACGCACTAGCTTAGCTGTATTTATTTTTAACAGAATATAATGGAAAGCACATAAGTAACTTATGTACATGAGGCAATTTTAAAGTTTAGGGGAGTAAGTGGTGAAGGACAGATAAGAACTACTTGTAAATAGCAACGGTGTAAATCATCTTAAAATATATTTCGACAAACATACTGTCAAAATGCTTTCCATAGGTTAGCCTGTTTAGAAGAAATAGTTTTAATTTTATTGATTCCTCCAAAAGGCTTTCAATGCTTTTCAAAAGCACAAAGTTTATTCAAACTGTTAGTATTAAATCACTGTAAGAGATCTACAGGGATTGCATTTTCCATACAGTATATTCTAGATAAAACTTAAACTTCTATGAATATTTACTGATTGATTTCATTTAAATTCTTTTTCTTTGAATTCCTTTTTTAACTTCACTATCAGTTTTTCATGCCTACCCAAAGCATGGTATAAACGTATTATGCCTTTTCTGTTTTTTGCATTTGCTAAATAAAATCTCAGCTGACGAGATTCCAACCAAACTATTTGAGTAAGAATCTTGGAGATGGTAAATTAATTGAAACTATTTTATGATCCTCCTTAATTATGAACCAAAGGTTTTGATGGACAACAGCAGATTTCATTAAAGTTTATAAAAATAATTCAGCAGTCCTAACATGAAAGCTGCAAAGGAAATAGAACGCCGTTGTTACATTAAACAATAGGTTGGAAAAAGAGCATAAGCAAATACAGAGTATCTCACCAGGTAACAGGATGTCACCTCACTGGTAGGCTGGATGAGGAAGATGCAGTAGAGGCTTATTTGGAAGTGTTCAGTAAGGGCTAAAAGGAGACAAAAGGACTGGACAGAGGGGAGCTGGAGGCCCAGGGCCCAGCTCTGCTGTTCAGAGACTGACTGCAACAGCACCTGCTAGGGCTTGAAAGTTGCCCAGAGGCACGTTCACAGCCCATTAGATCTCAGGGACTACACATCTCTCTTGCATATCATCCAGGACAAATTATGCCCATTATTGCCATAGTACAATTACAAAGCATCGTGCTCAATAACCTAGGTGGGCACTCTCTTTTGCCTCAACACGAATCAATACTCCCGACTCCAGGACGGCCTCTGAATGAATAAGATGAAAAGGAACCATTATTTCTATCTGGGCATGAGTGGAGCCTTGTGATCATTAATTCTGTGATAGAAATAATAACCTGGTGTTTCTAGAAACTCTGTAATTCCATAGAATTCTATTCATAAGCTGCATTTTATGCCTGAGATCTGCATTAGCTTTATCTTTTAATTGTATTTGCTCAAATATATACCAGCTCTGATATTTTGGGGATTAGTCATTAAGCATTGTCTGAAATAAGCAGATCTTAATGTATTTCTAATGACACAAATGAGAACATTATCCTTTTTCAGCCTTGATATTGAATTTTATCTATCTTTTCATAATTACATGAATATAGAAGATGTTAAACAGATTCTTGATGATTAGTATCAAGCAACTTGGTGGCATTATAAAAATCTTTAGAGTTGTTATAAGAACTTAATAAGGTTCTAAGCTTGTAACAAAATGTTATGTCTCCTTGTCCTTAAAAACATGCATTTTTCTTTTTCAATTTGTATTCTTATTGGTATATGCTTGCAGTCTATAATGTTTCTATTCATTGGGTAGTTGGTATGGACATAACACATCTTAACTCTTACTGCAACCTTCGCGTACCTTCCCCACCTCCTCCCTCCCTTCATCTCTTGGTACCCTGCCATCTACAGGGTACCAAGCTCCCTAGTTTCTGACGTCTGTCTTTTGTTTTGATCTGTCACATATCTATACTCTGGGTGTTCTGTGTAAGAAAAACCATGAGAAATTTAAGTGTGAGTGTCTGATTTATTCCATTTGATGTACGGTCTCCAAGTGCATCCATTTTTCTACAGTGTGACTCCAATTTGCTCTTCTTTGGAAGAGAGCTGTGTCCTGCTTTGCACAACTACATCCCTTCCTTGATCTTTGTGGGATCATAAAGATTTGTCAGCAGCAGTTACTTTTCAGTGATGCATTTAGCACTCAGATTATGTCAGTCTCTTCTTTTCGAGTGTTCTAGTCTTCAGCCCTATGGAATGAATAGGAGTAACTTTTTCACATTTTATTTTTTCATGTTTTATTAAGTAACTCACATTTCATCTGTACACCTTACCAGCATTTTTGTTATTCACTGATATTATATGATGCTTCCTCTCCTTTATTTTCCCTGAAACTGAGAAACTATATACATGCGTCTTGCCTCCAAAATAGATAATTGAGGACTGGTGAGATAGCTCAGTGGACAAAGAACTATAGGCAAGCACAGGGACTGAGGTTCGATCCCAGGCACCATATTCTGTACCAGCCTTGCCCTTGGGCATGCTGAGCTGGCCCCCGAGACCGGTCGTGGTGGTGCAAGCCTATCATCCCAACTCTGGGGAGAACGAAAACAGGAGCATCACTATAAGTCTGAGCAGTATAGTGATACCTTTTACCAAATACATTTTAAAAAGAAAAGATGATTGAGTGCTGCTTTGGTTGTATTTATAGGTACAGTAGGAAAACATGGCCATCATTCCAGGACAGTTTAGAAAGACTACAAGAATTAATCTGAGGCAATATCTTAGTTGACTTTACCTCCATGCTCACTGTTCAGCTTAATCTCTAAACTAATTGAAGTTAAATGATCACTCTAAGGACTGTAAGATCTTCATGATTTGGCAAGACAAATAACCGAAGATCTAACTTTAGCCTCTGTGAGACAACTGGCACTTTTGTTTATGCCATCTTTCTAAGTCCATCTTTGAAGCTGCATACTGAACAACACACATGCTTTCCATTTCACACTAGAATGAAATTAGTGTATGAAGTGGACAATGCTACCATGTAGGAGATAATACATTGTTTTAACAAAGGTTACCTATTCCTGCTATACATGCTTGGCACTGTGACAAACAGAGGATCAAAACATTTTGTAGATTGGAAAGGTGACATTTTTTTCTCTCCACCTGAATTTAGAATTAGAAAGATGCCCACGGTCCCTGCTTCACCACAAGTTCCAGAGCTGTAGGCCATCTGGCCATGAACTAAACCCTGCAAATCTGAGAGGAACCATTGCTCATTATACACTGATTAGCTCAGGTACTGTGTCACTATGCAAGGGAGGAAAATTCTAGATGTCAATGAGAGCCTTGCTGTCAGTGTCTACCTTCTCTTCATCAGAGTTGTGGCTGTGAGTTTCTCTGGCACAGGGAGCAAAAAGCAGGTTTAGATTTCACTCTCTTTATATCAGGTCTTATCACTCCTGCTAAGTTCTCATTCTTAAATAATTGATTTGTTTCCAAATGATATCCTGATTTAAAGCTATGCCTTTTATTGCCAAATTAGTCTATTAAAACTTTTCTTCACATATGTCTTATCTCATCCAAAAAAGCTGTAAATGGAACAGTGCCTCATGTTTTACTTTATATAAGATACGTTCATATAGATTAAATACTGTAGTCATGGTATTAGACAAAATACTTCATGGGAATCCATGCCCTACCACAGTGATTCTTCCCATAATGGAAGATTTGTCTCTCTACTTTGTGTACTTAACAGATTGAAGGTCCTCAAAGGACAAACATGCTTGTTTCAAAAGGACCCAGAAACATAGTTGCAAAAGACTGACATCGAGAACACCCTATCAAAATTTATTTTTAAGTTGCATTTATTCATTTATTTAGTGCAGGATCTCACTATGCATTTATGTTTTTCATGTTGGGAGTTGAACACAGGGTCTCACAAGTGGCTAGGAAAGGGTGAAACTGTAAAGTATAACTCCTCGTTAAATTTAAAATCACTAAGGATAAAGGGAAGGTTTGCAAATTTTGATTTAAGAAAAGAACTAATCACATAAAAAAGTTCAGGAGTCAGACCAGTAGTGAACTTCTTGAAGCAAAACTGAGGAAGGAAAAGCAAAGTAGATGCTTATCAAGTTATTCGCTGCTGGGAAACTCATAGCCATGGTGTGAAGTGATAAATAAGGAGATCTTCAAAAGCATAAATTCCTAAACATATCTCTGTCTGCACCCTTCCTCTAGAAGATGCTGTAAGATCTGGTCTACTACAGCAATGTGAAAACAAAAGAGGAAACTAAGCTCAGAAAATAGAGCATTCAACACTTCAGAATGCAGTGGGGATTTTCTCAGTGATGGTATGAAAAGGACTCCCGGTGGCAAAAGGAAAGAGTGTCCGGGTTCTCATCTCTTGGAAGGGTATTTGAATAAGTGATAGCTACAGGTGGAGAAAAAAAGAGACATATTATACAATGTGTTTAAATATATTTAAGGAAGATACATTTTTTTCCTGTGGGACTTTAATTTTACATTAAATAAAGGAACACAGAAAAACTAAATGAAAAATGCATTAGAAAGACAATTTGAGGACCAGCCAAATAGCTCAGCGGTTTAAAGCATCTGCAAGCAGGTGCAGGGGCCGGGAGTTTGATCCACAGGCCTGCCATGCCAGCCCCACCCCCAGGGGTGCTGAGAAGGCAACTGAGATGGCATGGTGGCACACCCCTATAATCCTAGCTCTTGGGAGGCTGTAAACAGGTAGATCACTAGGAGTCCAACCTAGTAGTGAGACCCTGAACACTCTGTAACCCCCCCCCCAAAAAAAGACAATTTGAAAACCTAAGGGAAAAAAATGTTTGACCAAGGAAGGAATTTTACTGATATTATTACAGCTAAAAACCTTCAAATCTATTTGAATTTAAAATTGTGACATGACTATATTGGAAGGGTAAGAGAGACCAAAATAAAAAAAGTAGATGGTTTTTTATTCGAAGTTATTTTCTGCAGGGCCGGGGAGCTAGCTCAATCGAATAAACACTTGCCTGGAAAAGCACAAGGTCCTAAGTTCAATCCCTGGTGCCACCAAAAAAAAAGTTATTTTCTGCAGCTATTAAGATGATTAAGTTGATTGTCTTTTCTTTTATATAATATATTTATTCATTTATATATGTTGAATTATCCTTATATCCTTAGGATGAAGCATATTCATAATGTATAATCTTTTTAGTGATTTGTTGAAGCATGTTTATCTAGACATCATAAAACCACATCTGTTTCTTCTTTGTAAGAATCTCATTTATCTCTGAGTAGCCTTTTTGAAGAAGATTATAAAGTATATTGACTATTGTTGATCTCTTATTAATTTGTTATATTTTAAAAAGGTGAAAAAATATAAAAAACACCACATTAATCTGATGAAATTACTGCCATTTATGACAAAGCTACTCCTAAAATAATATTAAACTGAAAATAGCTGAAAACTTTGTCTCTAAGATTATGAACAAGCCGGGCATGGTGGCGCAGGCCTGTAATCCCAGCACTCGGGAGGCTGAGGCAGGAGGATTGTTGTGAGTTCGAGACCAGCCTGAGCTACAAAGTGAGCTTAAGGCCAGCCTGAACTGCATAGTGAGACCCTGTCTCAAAAAAACAAAAAAACAAAAAAAAAAATAAGATTATGAACAAGACTATCCACCATCACCACTCTTCTTTAACATAGTACTTGAAACATTAGCAGACAGATAGATAGATATTACAGAATATATATATATATATATATATATATATATATATATATATATATATATATATATATATATATAATTTTTTGCCTTGGAACCACGTATCTATTTGTCCATAGACTGAAGTTTGGTGAATTTTGAGCAAAAATTAAGCTTCATTTTTCCTTTACTTTCTAGATATTCAGTATTTTGTGCCAATAACAAGAAAGTAACTATGACAAACAGGCCACAAAATTAACACAAAAAATTAACACTTCTGTACACCAATAATGAACTCAATGAATAGGAAGTTAAGAAAAATATCACTTACAACAGGACTAAGAAAAATTAGGTACTTAGGAATTAAAAATACTTTAGGAAATAAAAGAGCTCTACAAGAAAATATATTCAAAAGGAAATCTGAAAGCACAAAAGTATCCCCTGCTCCTTGGTTGGCAGAACAAATATTGTCAGAATGGTTATAACTCCAAAATAATATGCAGTTTTAATGCACGCCCATTGAAAATGTCAACAACACTTTACAGAACTAGTGAAAACAATACTAAAATTCATACGAAATGAAAAGAGACCCAGAATACCAACTGCAACCCTGGGTAACCAGAGTAGAGTGGGAGAAATTGCAATCCCAGATTTGAAGTTGTATTATGAAGCCACAGTGATGAAAGCAGCATGGTACTGGCACAAAAACCGACCTGTGTGTCATTGAGGCAGAGTAGAGGACACAGAAGAAATTCAAGATCATTCAACTATTTGACCTTTGACAAAGGGGCCAAAACCACACATTAGACAAATGATAATGGTGAAATGAATGGTATAGGACAACTTGGTGAGTAGGCACAGAAGACTGAATTTATGTCTGTATCTCTAACTATGTAACAACCTAAAGTAAAAATGGGTAAAATGCTTAAATTTCAAAAAAATAATGTACTGGAAGATTAACAAGACAAAAGTCTTAAAATCATATGCATACAGAGGGACTCTCTGGACAGATTCCACAGGAGCTAGTAACACAGATCAGTAAATGATTACTCCTTCATTTGCTGAGAAATTCTGCAATCTCTGAGTGAATACTTCTGTCCTCTTTCTTACACTTACACAACTTAATTAATGAGAAATTTTTATTTTATTTTATTTTTTAACAATGGAGGCTGAGAGTAAAACTTTATTGGAAAGAAAAGCTTCTGTTGGAGAGGGACAGAAAGGGAACCAGAGCGGGTTGCCCCTAATGAGGAAGTTTTTTTTTTAATGTAAAGAGAAAGCTAATTATATGGTAAATTGTTGTTGTTATCCATTAGAATGACTTTGCTTTCTGTATGTATAATTAAATGGTGTGTAGGTTATGACATCGTGATACATTAAAGGTAAATCTGCTAAAAATGGAAGAATAATTTCAAATACAGAATCAAAATTTATATCAAGATTCTCAAAAATGTGTTTACAAAGATGGAGGTAGTAAGAGAGTTACAAGCACAAGAAGAAAAGATGAAAATACTGTATTTTTGAGATGCCGGCCATTCCCAGCCGTGCTTTCACCGCTCTACTCCCTGATTCCTATTGTCCCAGGTCCCAAGCTTCCTGCACCATCCCTTAAAATGAAATCTTCATTCTGAGCTAGATTCTTCTCTAAGAGCCAGTGCTTAATTAGAGTCAACTTTCTTTGGAATCCGACATAGGCACAGCCACGTCTTTGTAGAGAAAAGCCTACTCCAGTTTTCTTCAGGAAGTTTTGCACAGCAAATATTGAACTATCACGGAGTACTTGATTTCTGATATAAATTTACAAGTCAAATGATTGTGATGGCAGAATGTGTTTCTATCAGACACGATAAACAAAATTCAGTTTCTAGTTAGGCATACTTTCCTTGATACTACTTTAATCACTGAAATGGATTAGGGCACAAACAGTACATGAAAGATTCTTGAGTTCAATTACTGGTGCCATACTGTATCTCAAAAAATAAGTTTTTTTGCCTTTGATGAACAGTATTAATTTTCTTTAAAATGAGACTGCAATTGTAATCTATCTCAATAGATTCTTAGGTAGATTATTCAATCATTTCTTACAGTTGGTAATTGCTAATTGCTTCAGGAAGGGTTGAATTATTCCCCCTCAAATCACACAATATCTTTATCAGCACACTGTCACTGCAATAGGTGAAAAACTATAAACTATAAATTTATTCTTTTCACTAAATTAGAAACCTTGCTAATTAAACAACTATAGGTTCTCATAAGAACTCAACAGAACCAGGAGGGACAATGAAACATTGATACAGCAAAATTGTCTGACAGAAGTAGCACTGAAGAAAAGGTGGTTGACAGTTGTAAATAGTTGTCTAGCACGCTCTCATGCAGACTACTAGTACATTAAATATACATTGCATTGAACTGATATTTCAAGAACTGGTGAAAATTTGTGTGAAAATATACAGTTGATTTTATTCCTTCTTTCAATCAGTGTATATTGATGAACTTACACATTATATGCTGTGATACAAGCATGAATGAGACTTATGGTAATTTAATAAACTCTCAGTCAGAGAAAATTTGAACCATTCTATAAAACACAGCAAATGAATTTTCCTATTGTTAAGGTAACATAAAACCTAAGTTTACTTACAAGGCTGAAATGCTAAATATTTGTTTCCTCCTTGAACTAATAAAAAAAAAAAAAAAAAAAGGATCAGAAAGGCATTCCAAGCAATTTCCCGAGAAAAGCAACTTTTAAGATGTATAATACGTCAGAACTGCTTCTGGCCAATATTTTGCAACCTGTGTACCAATACTGCTCTATTGATTTTCAATATGCACAACCAGGACCAAGAGGCATATTGAGACACTCAAGTACCTTCTGAATCATCTCGGATTGATTAGATGTAATAGAGTTCATGATTAATTGAGTGCATAACAGAAGTGCGCTGTGCCTTAGAGTTTCTCTTTATACTGTAAGGAAGAAAGAATCACAGCCAGTAGAACCCTTGACATGAATAAAGGGCACTGCTAACACTCCTCTTCCACAACCTTCTTGCCTTAAAGGATGCTTTAAATGGGGGAAAGGAATTACCCTAATGCATTTGACAATGTCCTGTGCATTTCCTTCCCCTCTTTCTAGGTCTAATTCTGACTTGCCTTTTAATCTTACAATTGTTTTCTCTCTTCTCCATCAACAATGAGATTTTGATACAAGTTATTGCTGTAATTCCTTTTGCTTCAGAACCTGCTAATATATCCTGGCAGGTCCTTCTACCTCTAAAGTATTTACCACATTCTTTTATTTTTCTTTGTTCTTATACCTGGAGCAATTCAAACCTGCTCTCACTTACCCCCAGTCATGCGACAGCTTTAAGTCAGGGGCTATTAGAATATGCTTTTTGTTTTAACTACTGTTACTTACTAAAATCTCTTCTTTGTGTAGTTTACTACATTCATTGCAGATTAAACATCCTTTATTTCAAGAAAGTCATTCTGGTGTTGTTAAATTAAATACCATTGTGTACTTATAACCCAGTAACTTCTTTTGTAGTATGTATTATTGCAATGGATTTATTTGTGTCACATCCTGTAAAAGAAGACAAGGTCTTTGAAAGCAACCTTCTACCTGGCGTTACTTATTCAGTTGGGCACTCAGTACACTTTTGGCTAGCTTAACATGTAGGTAGTTCAGGACACTGTGTAATACATGCCTATGAAATTAAAGTGTTGGGCTCAACACAGCTATTTTACTTGATCTAATTTTAACATCATTTATATTTTATAACAACTGAAAACAATTTTTGAAAGAGGTCAGAATCAGAAAAAAATAAGTCCTTGAGGCCAGGGAGATGGGCTCAGTGGAATAAGTGCTTCCCTGGCAAGGCCAAATGCCTGAGTTCAATCCCCGGTTCTGAAAAAAAAAAAAAAAGCCCTTTCAATATATATTTTATTTTTATTTTTTTCTGTATTTAGGACAGGGTCTATAGAGTCTACAGGGTCTCACCACATAGATTGGTCTCATAGTTATTCTTACTTTTTTAGCCTCCCAACTGCTGGGATTCCA
This sequence comes from Ctenomys sociabilis, assembly GCA_004027165.1. Classification (NCBI taxonomy): domain Eukaryota; kingdom Metazoa; phylum Chordata; class Mammalia; order Rodentia; family Ctenomyidae; genus Ctenomys; species Ctenomys sociabilis. Next base: position 27,667 of record PVKA01009221.1, on the reverse strand, counting down.
GGTGCATGCTACCACACCCAGCCTCAGTCATGCTCTCATCATGCCCTGTGACAGGGCCAGTACTGCACACCGAGAACTAAACCCTGGTCGCTGTGCTCTGCCTATTTATTTTTTGGTGCCACAGATCGTTGAACTCAGGACCTTGCACTTACCAGGCAAGCACTTATTCTACTGAGCTATCTCCCAGCCCCCTATTCAATATATTTGAGTATATATATAAAATGTTTCACTAATTATACCTTAAAATTTTTAATTATTATGTTCACAAATGAGATATTTCTCAACTTTATTCTTGGAGGTAGTTGTGTTGATAGTGAAAGGTAGTTGTGTTGATAGTGAAAATTGTTATTTAAAATTTTGTTCTATAAATTTTAAAAAGTTATTATTTTGTTTCTATGTGCAAGAAAATATTCAATTTTCAAAAATAATTTGAAACCTATTTAGCAGTCCCGTAGTTTGGCAAATATTAAAACCAGATGTCAGAGATAGGGGTCAAAGTCTGTGTTTTGGACAGTCAAAAGAATATTATTCAAAATTAAATTTCAAAGAGAAATTTTTCTTTTTAAATCTTTTGTTCTCTTTTTTGTGGGTATATTAGCTGCAGGGTCTCACAGCTCAGATCCTTAGTGACCCTTCTGTTTTCAGCCCAGGATTAGAGGTGTGTACCACCATGTCTCACCCAGTTGCTGGCTCAGCATGCCCCGGGGGCCCTGCCAGCACAGCACGCAGGACCCAGAGTTGAACCCTAGTCCCTGTGCTTGCCAAAGCAGGTGCTTAGTCTGCTTTTTAAATTCTGAGCTGTCTTCTTTAAACACTTGAAATATATTCTCTGCAGCATCAATAAAGGCTAATAAAGGTGGTTGTCAGGTAAACTATAAAATATAATTGAAAGCTGTAAAGGCATGCAAATAAACTTCAAGGTAAGAGTGGGCATGAACTGGTAAACTATTAGTATATACAGAGGCAAGCTGTATCTATAATTTAAATTTTTTTAATTTTATTACTACGTTTTTTGAAGTACAACATTGTTACATCTATCCTAGGGGACTTGGTACATGTACCTCTCACATCACTTTCCCCTCCCTCCACATTCATCTCATTCTTGATCCCTTTTCCTTTGCAAGGGAATTCCTTGTTTCCTATTATTTTCTCTCTTTTTAATTTATTGATATTTTGAGTTTCTCATAACAAAAAAGTGATTTTAAACTTGTATGATTCAATGCACTTCATATTATGGTCTCAAGTTGCATTCATGTTTTTCTACAAAGAAATTTATGATTTATAGCAGAGGAGCAATCCATTGTGTACAAATTGAATGCTCTTATCCAGTCACCTATTGATGGACATGTAGGCCTCTTCCAAGATTTGGCTATTATGTGTTGTGCTGGTATAAACCTGGGTTTGCCTATATCACTAAAACATGATAATTTAAACCATTCAGAAAGATACCTAGTAGAGGAATAGCTGGGTCAAATTTGGACTTTCTTGGTTCTGGAAGAAATAGAGTTAAACCTTACAACTATTTTTTTTTTTCTTCTAGTACAGAATTAAATGGATTGCACTGACATATCTACTGTGACAGGCAATGTTATTCCTACATTTTTCACCAAAATATCAGTGACATCATCAAAGGTAGAAATCCTGTGGGTTTAGAATATGCTGTAACCTAGTGAGTCATCTCTATGTTATTCTGCTGAAGTAGAATTGGCTTCCAATTACCAAGGGTTCCTTGTGGAGAAGATACTTAGAAGATATCAAAGTTGGCCAGTCTCTTCACTGTGAGAGATGTGTCTATACTAGTCTAGTGGGCTTATACAATGGTACCCTTGCTGGTGACCTCATAAATCATGAATTTCATCACTGCTTTCAGATTGTCTAGTGTACAGAGGTACAAGATAGAAGTCAAGACTTTTAGTGAACTAGCCCAAGTGCTTACAGAGAAGCTCACCCTTGTTCAGAGGTCAGACTTACTGGCTCTGAATTTCATATGGCTGCTTCTTTGTTAAAAACTTTTAATTTTTGATTCAAAATTCTGTTTTTAAAAGAATTTATTTAAACATGCAGGTCACTATGAGACTGATCTAGTAGTGAGACCCTGAACAGCCTGTAGACACTTATCCTAAATAATATAATAACTTATTACCTGCTCAAAATGTTGTTTGTGGAAAAAGAAAAAATGCTGTAAAATGTTTCATAACTAGAGCAAAATTTTTTTCCCTTCCTTGTCCTGTCCCTCTCCTCTTCTGTGATTCTCTGTGCTCCATCTGTAACTTCTCGTTCTTCTTTTTCTTTGCCTCATCATCCACCTAGAAAGATATCTAGACGAGGAATGGGTCAAATGTTGAGGTAGATAAATAGATAGATAGATATGTTATCATTTATTTATCTCATAATATCCTTTCTGTTCTTTAGAATTCAGAATTTTACCCTGGATACTCTTACTTGTTAAGCAAATGCTTTACCACTGAACTTTACCCCAAGCTATTTTTTAAAAGAATATTTATTTATTTATTATTTGGTATGAGATCTCACTGTGCAACGCTGACTTGTAGTGATCCTCCTGTCTCAGCCTCCGCAGCACTGGGGTTACAGGCATGTGCCACCATGCTCGGTTTCAGTGGCTAGCACAGCACACCCAGGATTCTAGGGCTGGCACTGCATGTGATACCAGATCGAACTGGAGTCCTTGTGCTTGCCAGACAGGCTCTTACACCTGTGAGCTATCTCCACCGCCTATCCCCAAGGCTTTTTAATTTCCTTTTTAAAAATTTTTAGATGTTTGCACACAAAGTTGCCTGGATGGGCCTAGATCTTGATCTAGATGTGCCTGCCTTGGCCTCCTAGATTTTAAGGATTTAACAGTATACCAGCTCAAATTCTCAGTGAAGTCATGTTAATATTAAAATATTGGGAAGTTCAGAAGGTTTTGTTTTTGACTAGCTCAGGACAAATCTTACACATTTATATCTGGTAATCTCAACTAATTTGAAGATAGAATCTTGTAATTGTAGCAACCATTGTTGAATTCCTATTATTTTGGTGAACTCTTGCATCATTTCTAATGTTGTTATTTTTTTTCTATCACTATTTTGTACTCTTTAAAACAAAAATTTTTAAAAACTCTCAAAAAATATTGTGGGCTTCTTTTTGTCTGTAAGCTGGTATCCAAGAGCTTTTCAAAAGAATAAAAAACATTTTATAGCAATATGTTCTAATATTTTGTCTATTTGGAAAGAAGTTCTCAAATTGTTATACTATGAAGTGACTCACAATAGTTTTCTTTTTTTTTAAGCTTTTACAAATTTATTACCATAAAAGGCACATTGCCACTAATTCCCCCCAAAATTCTCCTCTTAGCTTCAAACACACTTGTCATTCTTTTAACTTTATGAAACAGTTGGGGAAGTCCACTTTTGTGAGTGTCTTTCTGAGGCACCATGAAAAATATGGTGAATGGTACTGTCAAGTGCGAGTGCCACCCCAACAGTATATTACATGTATAGATTTTCGAATATTGAACCATTCTTGCATCCCTGGGATGAATCCCACCTGGTCATGGTGTATGATCTTCTTGATGATTTGCTATATTCTATTTGCCAGGATTCTGTTGAACATTTTTGCATCTATGTTCATGAGGGAGATTGGCCTGCAGTTCTCCTTTTTGGTTGTGTCTTTCCCTGGTTTTGGAATCAGTATTATTCTTGCCTCCAGAAATGATTTTGGGAGGACTCTTTCCTTTTCAATTTCATTGAAGAGTTTATGGATTGTGAGGATTATATCTTCTATAAATTTCTTGTAGAACTCAGCTGTGAAACCATCAGGATCTGGACTTTTCTTTGTCGGTAGGCTTTTTATTATGTTTCATATTTCATTGGCTATTATCAGCTTATTGAGAGTTGTTATATCTTCTTGATTCAGTTTTGGTAATTTGTACCTTTTGAGGAATATGTCCATTTCTTCTGTGTCTTCTACTCTGTGAGAGTAAAGATTCTCGAAGTAACTATTGTTAATCATCTGAATTTCTGCTGGGTCTGTGGTGATTTCACCCTTTTCATTCCTTATCGCTTGTACTTGAATTTTCTTTTGCCTCTTTTTGATGAGGTTGGCAAGAGGCTTATCAACTTTATTTAGTTTTTTAAAGAACCAATTTTTTGATTTGTGGATTCTTTGAACTGTTTTCTTCATCTCAATTGAATTAATTTCTGCTCTAATCTTTATGATTTCTTCCTGTCTTTGTGCTCTGGGTTTTGTTTGCTCTTCTTTTTCTAGTTGTCGGAGGTACAACATTAGTGTGCTAATTTGTTCCCGTTCTGTTTTCCTAATGTGTGAGTTCATAGCTATTATTTTCCCTCTAAGAACTGCTTTCATCGCATCCCATAAATTCTGGTAAGTTGTACTTGAATTTTCATTGAATTGTAGATATTGTTGAATTTCTTGTTGAATTTCTTCTGGGACCCATTGATTGCTGAGTAGGGTGTTGTTTAGTTTCCATGAATTTAGCGGGTTTTTCTGGTTTCTTTTGTCATTTATTTCCAGTTTCATTGCATTGTGGTCAGATAATATGCATGAGATAATTTCTATTTTCTTGCATATACTTAGGCATGACCTCTGGACTAGTATGTGGTCTATTTTGGAAAATGACCCATGTGCAGTTGAAAAAATGTGTATTCAGCTGTGGTTGGGTGGAACACTCTGTATATGTCCACCAGGTCCATTTGTTCCAAGCTCTGGTTCAGATCTGCTACTTCCTTACTAATCTTTTGTCTGGTTGATCTATCTTTTTGAGATAAGGGGGTGTTAAAGTCTCCTGTTAAGATTGTGTTCTTAGACATTAAGTTTTTCATGTCCCTTAAGATTTGTCTTACATAGTTGGGTGCTCATGTGTTTGGTGCATAGATATTTATGAGTGTTACTTCTTGCTCTTGAATTTTTCCCCTGACCAATATATAGTGGCCTTCTTTGTGTTGTTCGATCATTTTTGGTTTGAAGTTGAGACTGTCTGAGAACAGAATTGCTACTCCCACTTTTTTCTGAGGTGCTGGGGCATGTAGTATTGTTTTCCATCCTTTGACTTTGAGCCTATGAATGTCTTTTTTTTTTTTTCTTTTTTAAAATTCATTTATTTATTACAGTGTCTCGCTAAACATCACAGATTCTTTTTTTTGTGGGGGAGAGGGGGAGGTCAGCTCAGCCCTCCCTGGGGGGAGGGGCTGCCATGGCATGTGGTGCTGGGGATTGAACCGTGGTCCCTGAGAGGCGCTTTAGACCACTGAGCTATCTTGCCAGCCCAATGAATGTCCTTTTGAGTTAAGTGTGTTTCTTGTATACAGCACATTGTTGGATTTTGTTTCCTAATCCATTGTGCCAGTCTATTTCTCTTAATTGGAGAATTGAGTCCATTTTCACTGATGGTTATAATTGAAATGTGCTGACTTATGTTTGCCATGATATTTACCTGGTGTTGTTTACTCCTTTGTAACCTGTGTTTAATTATCTGTCCTGTTTAGTGGGTTCCTTCCATTCTCATTCATGGAGTTCTGGTCATTGTGGGCTCTCTCTAGAACATCTTTCAGCAGCCTGTGAAGGGATGGTTTTGTCACATGAAATTCTTTACTTGTTCTTTGTCGTGGAAGTATTTCACTTCTCCATCAAACTCAAAAGAGAGTTTTGCAGGGTATAATAGTCTGGGCTGGAATTTATTTTTTTTGTAGGACTTGAAGAACTCTGCTCCATGCTCTCCTTGCCTTCATTGTTTGTGTAGAGAAGTCGGCTGTAATTCTGAGGGGTTTTCCTTGGAATGTGAGCTCCTTCTTCTCTCTAGCAGCTTTCAGTATATAATTTTTGTGTTGAATTTCTGGGATCTTAACTATTATATGTCTTGGTGTGTTTCTACTTAAGTTATTTGGTGTTCTGTATACTTCAGTGACCTGAATGTTGGATTGTTTCCTCATATTTGGGAAGTTTTCTGCGATTATTTCTCCCCAAATTCTTTTTATGTCATTTTATTGACTCCTTCATTCTCATTAATTCCAATTATTCTCACATTGTTCATCGTGGCATTATCTTGCAGATGATGGATTATTTTTTTCTGCATTCTCATTGTTTTTAAGAGATCCTTTCTCACCTTTTCACTAGGTGCTCTGGCATCTTCAAGATCTGAAACTGTCTTCGCTTTTTCTCAAACGGTTTTGTAGACTCATGATTGATATTTTTAGTTCTATATCTCTTTGACTGTGTTTCATGTGTTCTATTTCTTTTCTGTATTGCTCATTCAAGGAATCTTTCATATTTCTGATCTCAAATTTTTATCCATGTCTTCTTTAGAGGTAATTATTAATTCTTTTTCTGCAGTGTTTCTTCCAAGTTCGTTTCCTCTGAATATTTCTGGACTTGTTTCTGTATTTCAGATGCTATGATTTCAAATAATTCTTTTTTTTCAAAGAATTCTTTTTTGATTTCAGAACTTATTTCTGCTTTGAGTTCCTCATGATCTCCTGCTGTTGTTTCTTTGCTTCAGATGCTGTTAATTCATATATTTCAGCTGGAATAGTGCTGTCTGCACTTGTCTGGGTGAGCATAGTTTTTCTACCCAATGTTTCTGGAATTCATTCTTTATTTCAGATGCTATGTATTGAGATATTTCTTTTTTAATTTGGGGAATTATTTCTCATTTTATTTCCTCTACAGCTTTCTGCTGTTGTTCCTTTGCTGCTGTATCTGTTCATGCATTCATTTCAGCTGAGCTAGTGTCCTCTGCCTTTACTGGTGGACTCAAGGTCTGGGATTGCATTTTTCTCCTTGTCTTTGTCATTTTGTATAGCACTGACCTTTGACCTTTGGTGTGGAGCTTTGGTGCAGCTATAACCTTAGCTTGTTATGAGATTTGGGTGCTAGTCTGTTAAGTTTGAGATTATCCAGCTTATGCCTATTCTGGATCTAGCTGTTGTGTTCAGTTCCTTTTTTGCTGCAGCTCCTTTGGTTCCCCTCTATTGATTCCCTGTTCAGGCGAGCACAAACCAAACTGGGATGCAGAGAAATAATGAAAATTCCCCGTCTTAGCTGACTTTGGGCCGAGGATCCAAAAAATTGCTGGGGTCAGCCCTCCTGTGTCAGGCAGGTCACTCTCTAGGTGGGTGGGCCTGCGCTTTGGTGGGTCTTCTGGGCTCCCAAAAGGATAGTGGATGATCTTATTCACCGTGTAGGCTGTACTGGGTCAGCCAGCCTGTTCTGGGTCTGGGTCGACAGGCCAGAACCCAAGAAGGCTTGGAAAGGTCCCTCCTGTGCAGCGGGCCTGGAGCCCTCACTCACAGTCCAGGTTGGGCTGGGTTTTGGGCCGTGGCGTGGGACCGGGTATTGCTGAGGAAAGTCCCTCCAGTGTGGCAAGTTTGGAGTTCTCCCTCCAGGCTGACCTGCACTGTGTTTGGGGCCGTGGGGTGGGACTGGCAATCACCTGGAAATGTTTCTCTAGCGCGGTGGGCCTGGAACTCTCACCGGGCCATGGGGGGTGAGAGGACAGGGAATCCCTGGGAAATGTCTCTCTGGCACGGAGGGCCTGGAGTTCTACACTCACTGTACTTTGATGCCCGGGGAGTTGGGGAAATTCCCACTCACTCAGCAGGCTTTAGGGCAGGGGATCCAGGGAGGTGCTGGTGAGTGTGTCCTGAGGTTTCAGGCCAGTCACTGGCTTGGACGGCTTCGGGTCAGAGATCTGGGTAGCACGCGTGGGAAGAAGCCAAAGGCTCTCCCTCAGAGTCACCACACACTCCCTGATCTGGGAAGCCTGGTGAGTCATGCAAATTCCCACTCACTGGGAGAGCTTGAGGCAGGATCCAGGAGGCTGGGCAGCTGCTGTCTCAGGCTGGTCTCTGGCTGGGTGGCAGGGTAGGATCAAGTAGGCTGCTGGAGTGGGCCGTGCTGTCTCTGGCCGGTCTCTGGGGCTCTCATAATACTTTTCAGTAGGCATTTTACCTAATCTGCATGTTGTCTTCATTTTAATATCAGACTTCTTTATTTTAATGTATTACTTTTTCTAGTTATTATCAAGAATTATTTAAGGAGGATTTCTTTTTTCTCTCTGGTCAGCAAGGGCAAGTTTAGCTCTGTTCCTGCAGTTCTTTTTAACATTTTTTTGACATGAGTCAAGAAAATCTAAATTTAACTACAATCCTGCAATACAATGGTTAGTACATTCTAGGCCTGTGCTGCTTAGAAAAAAAGACTGCTTGACAGTGTTACTGAAATTACACTCATGAACTCCTGCTCAGGATTTTGCCTGGCTTCCCAATGCATCAGAGATCCTTGTCATTTCTTCTGCTTGTGCACCGCCTTCATTAGCAATGCCTCTTAATGCCATGGGACCACTCTTCCTCAAACTCATTGGCTCAGAGGTGGAAATCTGAATATCTGATCTATGTAAGTAATTTTCAAGTTTAGCCTGTAAGAATGGCAGCAGGCAGCTGTTCATGCTTTTTGTGGCGCCCTGGCAGCCACAGTTCAAAAGCATAATTCTTCCACACGAATTCCAGATGATGAAAATTGTGGTAGCAGCTATATCACATAATATTTACTCTTTCACACTTTTTAGCAGTGTAGTATAATTGGAGGATAGCAAGGCGTTGATATTGTTACACTATCATTACCACTTTCATTCTGTAAAACATTTACATTTTCCTTAATTGAAATTCTATAGACTTAAAAATAACTCTGTAATACTTTTTTACCTGCAGTTCCTAAAAACTATTTTATTTTCTGTCTTTACAAATTAGACCAGTCTAACTACGTGATATAAGTAGAGTCATGCAATTTTTGTCTCTTGGGCTTATTTCATAAAATAACTTCTTCAAATTCTGTTCAGTTCTAGAATATGTCAGAATTTCATTTCTTTTGAAAAATGGCAAAGGCCATATTTTGTCTATCCACCATAATATCTTTTGGTGCGCATTTTAACCATGTATTCTTTAAGATTTTATGAATGGTGATTTCATGAATGTCAATAGAACATCATCTGTTTGCTTTTGTATTTTCAATGCTTTGCATATGTGTCCAGAGGGAGTATTGCTGGATCACTTTGCTATTCTATTTTTAATCTTTTTTCTCAGTTGTCATGCAATTCAAATATTTTATTTTTTATTAATTTTAATGAGAAACTAGCGATTAGACTGTTTCAAAACAGGTTTGTAGGACAGTTACAATTAACATGTTGCATATTGTTGTCTTTGTAGTAGTTATTCATAATACAAGATGCAGGCATGATATCTTGTCTAAACACTGTTACTGGAGATGTTTCTTCTCATCGAACTAAAAGAAAGTAGCTGTATATCTTGTATATCTATCCTAACTCTTTTGTATAAACATATATATATATTTTTTCACTACAAAATGGTCCTTAATTTATATCCCCCTTTTTTGTCATGTTTTGTCAGAGATAGGTGTTTTATTGCTTTTAGAGAAGCTATATTTGGAGAAGGCTTTATAGGACCTTTTCATAACTAGTATGGAGATACTAGTTAGGGAAAAAATTCAAGAGGAAGGGGTAACACTCATAAATATGTACACACTAAGCACAGAAGCATGCAACTATATAAGACAAACAATAATGGACATGAAAAATCTAATATCCAATGCCACAATCTTTTTTTTTTTTTTTTTTTTTTTTTTTTTTTTT